>CBMN010757849.1:48-12576 GCA_000582825.1 Hordeum pubiflorum
TGTGCGTAGGAATTTTTTTTTCCCATGCAACGTTCCCCAACATTAGGGTCTTGAGTCATGATTACGGGGTTAAGAGCGTGTGTTATTTTCTCTCTCATTGCAACGCACGGGCTTTTTTACAAGTAATTTAAAAAATATATACTCCCTCCGGCCATAATATAAGATCGTTTTGCAGGCTAGGACGAAGGGAGTGCATTTAAACTTCTCTCAAATATGAATTAAACGATACATTTTTTGTCACGTGTAACCGGCATTTGTTTGGTTTAGTTTATGGTCAAAATTTAATTTTAAAATGTGTGTGTGCCTTATTCATTGGAATTGAGAGAATACAGAATAAAGAACAGATTGTGTTTTTCTACTCTGTTGTCATCCGTATAACCCGCATTTGTTTAGTCTACTTTATGGTTAAGATTTAAATTTGAAATATATGTGTGCCTTGTTCATTTGAAAGGATGGAACATATAGAATATAACATGGATTGGTTTTTTCCCTCTATTTTCATATTTGTGCCCACCTTCAGATTTCTTTGGATTATGTCCTCTCCTACTATGCCCCAAATCGACCCCCCTTGTTGCATTGCCCCTCGTCGTTACAGTCATCGATTCGTCATCGCTATTTGAAACTGTTGTATTTGTGCGTCCATGTCTAAGTCGCTAGCGAGTACTCTCGGTACCCCTCCTACCGGTACCCAAACCATACTGTTGAACCATAGCGGCATTGCGACACGATGAGCTAGAGTGTGTTGCCCTGGAGCTTCGACTCATCTCGGCACAAGAGCAAGGGGTGGAGGAGTAGCGGGTCATTGCGGAGGTCACAAGGCCGACATGGCGGCCATGCTTCATGCAGGAATTGTTCTTCTCTATAGTCCTGCTTCGGTGTTGCCGTAACATGGTCGTTTTCACAGTTAAGTTCATACGACTTGAACAACGCATTAGGTTTCATGGATCCCCATTAAGTTGCCCCTTGTAAGTTCATTTTTTCAAGAAACGGAATATATAAATATCGCGAAGATACCAATTACACCCGGTCTCTATACCAACAAGATGTCCAAAGACATCAAGGATACACACAGACAAAAAGAAAACTAAAAGAAAAGTAAAGAAAACCCGCCATGGTGGTCAGTCACTAACAACATCAGCACTCTAACCGCCACCAAAGACAACACCCAGTAAACAAAAGATGCTCTCCAAAAGCAACACCTCCAACAGGGAAACAATGCACAAGCGTTGTCGTTGCCCGATCCAACATCTTAAGTTTTCACCCTGGAGAAAGTCTGAGTTCACCCAAAAACAATGCCTTCGACAAGATCATTGCCAGGTACAACCAATGAAGGCCAGACCTTGGATTTTCATCCTGGGAATCGAGACTTGGTACTCAAGGAGCACCACCAAAATTGCAGACCTCCAGTGCTGCCGCCGCCGTTTGCCGAGGCCGTTGTAAGTCATCAAGCACCTAGCACACAGTCTTTATCACATTCGGTACACCTTTCCGCCAAGGCTTCAAGGCCTCCAATCGCAGCCGTCATGACTTCCTCCACCTCTAACAATATGTTGGGAATCTTGACTTAGACATGTCCCATTACTCCAATAAGGAAGCGAAGCTTCACGTCTTACCCTTTTGAAGCCGTGTTGGCTGATAATATGAGCGCGCGCGACTGGAGTCTTTCCGATCTAGATATATATCCAGGGTGACATACGCCAATCTGGATAGATCTTCGACGAAGAAGACTGGAACTCGTCAGCGGCCAGATCGAAGAGGTCGACATCTGACAGAAAGACGACATAGTGGACGAAGATTGCTAGGGCACCCCCCCACACACACAACACCTCCACACCCTGGCCAGTGCGCTGGTACACCAGCCACGCTGCATCGATGCAACCGAGCCACCAGGCGAGCAACCCCGTCCCATTGGGCCGACGACCCCATGGCCTCGAGCACACCCAACAACACCAGCAGGAGAGCCGCATTTTGGAGGGGGCAGGAAGCAGCCTAGGGAAGAAGATCGGATCTGGGGCGGGGGGCAGCGCAGGACGAAGCCACCCTGCTGCCGCCATCCTAGGGCAGCGTGGCTTGGCCGGCGGACCTCCAGCGATGCGGACGGGGCGGCGGGGGAGTGGCCTAGGTGCGGCAGTGAGTGGTTCCCCCGTGTCGCCAGCCGCGGGCGACGCGGGGGACGAGAGTTCCTCCTGTAAGTTCGTTTGTTGGGATCTTGATTGGGTTCCCTCCAAAAATGTATATTCATGCACATCAATAGGAAATACAAGTTTTATTCTTTCTCGAAGGATCAGTGTTAGAAAGACACATGAATTATCGAAAACCTTTTGAAAACTACATCAAAACCCTTTTATAAAGTGACAAAATATCGAGCCATCACTACCACCCTTGTCCACCCGCAACCATTGCAAACACGAAGTGTAGTGTGAGCTCCTTGTCGTCGTCCACATTCGCCTCAGAGACTAGGGTGTATCTAATGATGGGCTAGCCCTTAATGTCGGATCCGCCACCACCGCTGTCGATGCTCAACATTGGGAGAGGATGGGAATCGACGGGGAGCGAAGCGGAGAGTGTGAGAGTGAGACAATGTTTGGTCTGGGTGAGGATTTTTAGTAGGGATGGGATGGGGTTGGTGCGGGCCAGTGTTGGCCGGGTTAATGTGTCAGGGTCGTCCGGTCCGCCCGATGACTGGATATGAGGGTGTCGCTTAGGCCAAACGTTTAGGGGCCGTTTTAGGAGGTCGGTTTGGTCAGAAAAAACTAACCGATCACTGACTCGGTTGTATGCCTGGTCAAAGTAAGGAGTCCGATTGTAGATACTCTCAGCAGGTTTGCTCTTATTGTCTCCTTGGGTCAGACTATGTCTAGCTTCATGCGAGACAATAGCACGTATCGCCTCAAAGCAGCGCCAGAATGGCTTGCCAAGTGCGGACCGTAGATCTTCAACTCTCTTTTCTTCACTTGTTTTCTTCTCACATTTTTGCTCTCGTTATTTTCTTTGTTTTTTTACTATTCATTAAATTTCGATATATATATATATATATTATAAAAATCACTTTCCATACAAATATAAATATGTTAATGAGCACATTTGGAAAAAAATTAAACGTGTGTATATAAATGTTTCTGATGTACATGAAATTTGTAGAATGTGTATGAAAAAAGTAGACTTTGAAACACACACACACACACATATTTATTTGAAATCTTTATAAACGTCTATAGAAAATCTGTTCCTTATGTATACCATAAAATTTACAATGTGTATGGAAAAAAGTAGTCATTAAAAACTAAATATTTTAGAAAATATTAATCATGTATCTGAAAAAAATATTAAATGTGTATGTAAAAATGTTATTGTGTATGAGAAAAAGTAGGCATAAAAAGTTTGCAAAAATGTTAATCATGTATACAAAAATGTTGAACGTGTATATAAAAAATGTTCCTGGTGTATAAGTAAGGTGTAGAATGTATATGAAAAAAAGTTGACATCGAAATATATGTTTGGAAAAAGTTAATCACGTATTTTAAAAATGTTAAACGTGTACACAAAAAATGTTTAGTCAATGTGAAAGATGTTCCTGTATGTCAAGAAAATATTTATTGCCATTAAAAAATTGTACGTGACATTTAAAGAAATATTCATGTGTTTACTAAAATGACCGTGATTTTTTTAAATGTCTATAGAATGTTCGAAAATGTTTGCATAGTTTAAAAAAATGTTTATTGGCATTATAAAAATGTTCAAGGTGTATTTGCAAAATGTTTTTTATCTAATAAAAAACGTGTGTATGAAAAAAAATGTGCATCATATATTTGAAAAAAATTTGGACATGTATAAAACAAATGTTTCATGTGTAAAGTAAAAAATGTATATTGTGTACTGAAAAAGTAGATATATGTTATAAAACCTACAAAAGAAAGAAACAAACCAAAAAGAAAAGAGAAAAACTGGTGAAAACCTAGAAAGAAACAAAGGAAACCGATGAAAAATAGTGACAATCAAGAAATAAACAAAAAACCCGGTGAAAAATCAAAGATAACAGATAACGAGGAAGAAATAAAGAAAAAAACCGGTGAAATTTTTTTCAGAGATAATAGATAACGAGGAAGAAATAGAGAAAACCAAAGAAGAACAAAAGCAGAAGAGGCTACAAAAATGTGAGCCAAAACCAGTGCAACGACCGAACAAAACCACAAGAGTCTCAATTGAAACCCATCGAACGATTTTTTTTTTGCCTGGCCCATTAATTACAGGGTGGGTCTTTCTACGGAGACGGGCGCTATACTCGTGATGCGCGAGATATAGTCTTTGCACTCGTGTTGGGCATGGAGCAAGCCTTCTTCGACCCGTGCCGTGCTTGACCTAAAAAATCTTTGTATCGACGTTTTCGAGATAAAGAAGACTCAGCTGCAAATCTGAGGTCATATTTTCTACTACTGCAAATCAAATGTTTTTTTTGGCAATTAATGTTTGCCGAGAATGACAAGTTTAGTTGGCAGTCATGCAAATCCGTCTTAGTTTATTTTTTGCCAGAAAATTACCGTGCTTGTCGACTGAATTGTCATCCTCACGTCAAAGTTGCCGTAAAATAAGTTTTATCTGCCATGTTCAGATTTTTAACATTACAAAAATAATAAATGGTTGATGGTTTCGTTGGAGAAGCCGGAGCCGGAGGATATGCGTGGCATATACAGCCACCCCTAGCATCACTGCAGCGACGGGCGGCGTGGTTTCACCCCGGACAGGACGTAGGACGACGAACGTACGGTCGCAGCGGCACCATGCTGTGTGAAGTCAATTCTCGTCGCGTGCATCGAGACGTGCTACAGCTAGACGCCCGCTGGAGGCGGCAGAGCAGTCAACCCCGAGTGAACCGGGATCTGCACGGGAAGACTTTGGGCGCGAGCTTATGCAACCCACGGCCATGCATGGGACGTGATGTGAACGCGACACGCAAAGGGCGACAACACATGCCGGCACGAGCTAGCGCGCAGAGACGCCGGTAGCGGTAGAGTACGTACCATCGTGGTATTATTATACCTCACGATGTACATACGTACGTACGTCGCTACGGGCCATCCACCGTCGTCGTTTCTCTCCAGCTGTCACGTGCGTATGCGTACGCGCTGGTGGGTTTGGCACCGACGCCGGCGAGCCGACGCATCCAGCCATCCAGCCATGCTCTCTGCCAACGGAGGCGTAAAGCGCACCACCCCTCTAGGCCTCTAGCCGCGCACGCACGGTCGCCGGCCGGACGTCGCACCGCCAACCAGCTGACGAGCGGGACCTGCCACCTTCCCTCCCGGCCGCGCCGCAACGCACCGAGCCACCGACTGACGAGCGGGACCGGCCACCGGGCGGTCGCGCCGCACCGACACGGCCGGGCAGCGAGCACGCGACGCGCCAACCACGCACACCTTTTCCGTAACACGCAAATAAATAAATAAATAAATCTAAAAAAAAAAGTCCAGCCCGCGACCGGCGAGCAGCGCCGACGGAACGTCGCTTCCACGCCAGCTCTCTCACCGCTTTGATCCCCTGCGACCCGACCGACAGCCCTCCGTCGCCCCCGGCGCGTCCGATCCGCCCACCGACGGCCGCGATCCGGTCTCCCCCAACATATGCGCATCCCACCTTCCGGGATGCCCCCGCAAATATCCTGAGCCAACCCTCGGAAGCCCGGCAAATCGCGCGCACGTACTAGCCGGTAGAGCGGGCGAGGGGCAGGGATGCGATCGCGACGAGACCTCGAGGTCCTGTCCGTAAAAGGCGTCCGTCTCCGAGCACGCGCGGCTTTAAATGAGCAACAAAAGGAGCGCACAGCAACAGCAGTGCAGCAGCGGCGGGAAGTACGAGACGAGACGAACGCCTCCGTCCGGCCTCCCCGGCTAGCTAGGGTTTGCTCCATCGCCGCCGCGCCGGCGCGCCGGTCTCCTTCCTTTCTGCAGATCCATCCCAGGTGCGTCTCTCCTTCTCCTTCTCCTTCTTCTTCACCACGTCGCCGCCGTGCGTGCGCTCTCCGGCCGTGCTGGCTCTTTGTTCACTTGCTCGTGCCCGCGTCGCCTCGCGTTTGCGGGTGCTGGTCGAGGGGAGCGGCCGGTGCCTGCTCTGCTCTGCTCGTTACGTCTCCTCCGTTGGCCCAGCGGGTCGATTCCGGGGGCTGCTTTGGCCTGTGCCGCGGCCGCGCGCGCCTCCGTTCGGCGGCTTCGGTGGCGGAATGGCTGAATGAATCTGGCCGGGGAATCGAAATGCGCGGGTTTTTTGGGTATACGTTAGACATTGGTTTGACAGGGATGCTGCGGCCATGAATGAAGCCTGCACCATGCGACTTGTATTACTGCATCCTCATGATTCCTGTGGGTGTCAGCCGCACTTCATACGAAATGGTTCATGCTTAGTAAGTAGTGTTTCTGCCAAGGAAACAACCAAGTCACTAGCCTTGCTTATTAACAAATGGTTTCTAAAACAGCCGCTAGTCTTGCTTATTCAATGGTTTCTAACAAAAAATCACGAGTCTTGCACTGCAATTTTTCTTCTTGCTAGTTATACTTATCAATCGATTCTGAATCACTTATCTGGTTAACAAGGAATAGTCTTGTCCTCCAAAAAAATCACTAGTGTGATCTGCTAATAAGAAATAGCCTTTATCCTGCGAAAAATCACTAGCCTTACTTATTAATGGTTGAATGATTCTGGCTGGAAAATCGAAACGTGCACGGGCGCGCCGATGAAGCCTGCACCATGCGACTTGAATCGCGTCGGCATCATAATTCATGGTAGGTGCTAGGCGCATTTCACAGATCACACTCTTGCATTGCGGCTCAGGTTTCTACTTCTACGGGCGTGTTGTTTCCGTCCAGGTCTTGATTGTTAGTAGCAGTGTTTTTTTTCTCTACACAAATTAGGTAGTTAGTCTTTTTTATTAACCATTTCTGCCAAGAAAAAGAAAAAAGTCACTGGTCAGAGGACAAGACTTTTTTTTTTCTAAAACTGTCACTAGTCTCACTTATTTAATGGTGTCATAGTGATTTTTTTCTAGTGACAGAAAAAGAAAAAAATCAAGAAAAATAAAAATTAGGTAGTTAGTACTTTTTTCGACAAAGGGAATATATTAACATCACGAAGATATCAATTACACCCGGCCTCTGTATCAAAGATGTCCAAAGACATCAAAGATACACACAGTCAAAGAAAAAAAGAAAAAAAATACCCCGCCACAGTGAACAATCACTAGTAGCAGCAGCACTCTAACCACCACCAAAGACAACACTCGGAATACAAAAGAGGTTCTCCAAAAGCAACGCCTCCAAGAAGGAAACAATGCACTAGCGTTGTCGTTGCCTGATCAAAGATCTTGAGTTTTCACCATGGAGAAAGTTCGAGTTCATCCAAAACAATGCCTTCAACAAGGTCATTGTCAGGTACAACCAATAAAGGCCAGACCTTGGATTTTCACCCTGCGAATCGAGACTCGGTACTCGAGGAGCACCACCAAAAATGCAATCCTCCAGTGTTGCCGCCCCCGCTTGCCGAGGCCGCTGAAACTAGTCACCAAACACCTAGCGCACAATCTTCATCACATCCAATATACCCCTTCATCGAAGCTTCAAGACCTCCAATCGCAGCCGCCATGACTTTCTCCATCTCTATCAATGCCTTGGAAATCTTGACTTAGACATGTCCCATAACACCGATAAGAAGTGAAGCTTCGCGTCGCGCACTCTTAAGGCCGTGTTGGCTGAAAATATGAGCGCGCGCGACCGGAGCATTTCCGATCTAGATATCCACGGCGACATACGCCAATCCATATAGATATCCAATAAGGGAAGACCGGAACTCGTCAACAGCCAGATCCAAGAGATCAACATCCGACAGAAAGATGACTTGAGGGACGAAGAATGTTAGGGCCAAGATCCAGATCGGGGCAAGCCACCACCATGGACGAAGCTACTGCTAGCCGAGGCACTCCAGTGCAAAACTAGCCTCCAGTAGCAATCAATCCAGTCCAAGACGTGTAATCTAGTACACTTACCGGGACAATAGCAGACCAACCCCTCGTCCAGCTCAGATCTGGCCAGCACAAGTGCGTGCATACCCCGCCGTTGTTGATCCGAAGCGAACGCACATCGCATGCCCGGACAAGAGCAACCCACGACATCTGGACCTCAAACGCCACCATCCCTGCTGCCACGCCGGCAATAAACCAACCCGTCGAATCCGTCCAAACCGGATCAGATCACAAGGCCGCTGCATCGCCGCCGCTTTCCACGAGAAGCTGTCAACCGTGCCCGAGAGCCACCCGCGCCGCGAGCAAGGTCCCCGCCGCTGCCGTCGGCCACACGGCTTCACCTGCGGCGTCCTCCGACGGCGGCGGAGAGGAGGAAAGGAAGGGTTGTGTGGGGGCGGCTAGGTCAGGCTGCCTCCCGAGTCGCCCACACGGGAGCGACGCGGGGGCGGTTCCGTATATCTCTATATTTACAACCCAGGTAGTTGGTACTAGTGACAGTTTTAAATAAGTGAGACTAGTGGCACTAGTACTAACAATTTGTGTCAACAAGACTTCTTATTAAGTTACTCTTACTAATCGTTTCTAAAACTGTCACTAGTCTCACTTATTTAATGATTTCTAAAAAAATCATGAGTCTTGTCCTCCAATTTTTTTGCTAGTCCTACTTATTAATGGTTTCGAAATCCTTTATCTGGTTAATAAGAAATAGTCTTGTCCTCTGACAAAGTCACTGGTCCTACTTATTAATGGTTACTAAATCACTTTTTATAAACGATGTGCAGTAGTCATTTTCTATGTACATAAGTGTATCGATTTCATCGCTGCACATTCACAACATATATGATGACACTAAAGCTCGACGATTATTTTTTCAGTAAACATTGTTGTATCTTCTATGATGACATTAAGTTAACTTCTGTTGGGCAGCTTTAATTGAAATTTCTTTATGTTTTCTAAATAGACATACAATTATTTTCAGGTTTTTGTGATGGCTCCCGCTATTGAAGCAGTGGAGAAGGTCAAGGTGGCAAGCTCACCCGTTAAGCCTCCTGTTCTTAATGAAAGAATACTGTCATCCATGACCCGGAGACCTGGTTCAGCGCATTCATGGCATGATCTTGAGATAGGTATTTGACATTTGATCTTGACAAGACGTTGATTTCGCTGTTTCCCTCTTCTGAAAACTTATGTTTTGGACTTCTTTGTGCAGGCCCTGATGCACCAACTATCTTCAACTGTGTAAGGCCACCCTAATATATTCTTATTGATTATCCTTTCATTCTAATTTTTTTGTATCACTTACTTAAAAGAAATTGTTGTATATTTATGCTACAAGTTCATATCAATAGCATAGCCCTTCTCCTTCCCTTAACTTGAAAGCAAGGGCTCTACCTCATATAAAATATATCATCTTTTAAGCCACCTATGTCGTTTCAAACTTTTCAAATTTTTTTAATTAGTTATTATCCTAAATGTTCGGGAATTCTGAACCAAAAACTAAAAAATGGATGCTATTTTATGCCAGGTCATTGAGATACCTAGGGGCAGCAAGGTTAAATATGAACTTGACAAGAAAACTGGACTGATAATGGTAAAGCATTGTTATTCATTTTCCCTCCTATTTTGAATCTCTCTCGCCCAATCATTCTTATGGTTTTCGTTGGCTATATGCATGTGTACAGGTGGACCGTGTGCTTTATTCATCAGTTGTGTACCCCCACAACTATGGGTTCATTCCCCGCACACTGTGCGATGACAGTGATCCGATGGATGTGCTAGTTATTATGCAGGTAGGTCTTACTGCTTCCCTTTTCTGAACAGAAGGTCGTTGTGCTTCATACTGTTGAATCTTTTAGTTGGTTGTAGAACAGTATCAATCTGCATTTGTCACTTCCACCCTTGTTTGGGACAACATCTGAAATGTTTATATTCGTTGATACAGGAGCCAGTTGTGCCAGGTTGTTTCCTCCGCGCAAAGGCCATTGGCCTCATGCCTATGATAGACCAGGTAGATTTGCTTTCATCTCTCAACCCTGCAGTCCAAAGAAAGCAGAGATCCTGATCAGTATTTTCTTTGAACAGGGAGAAGCAGATGATAAGATCATTGCAGTGTGTGCTGACGACCCTGAATACAAGCATTTCAATGACATAAAGGAGCTCCCACCTCATCGCTTGGCTGAGATCCGGCGCTTCTTTGAGGACTGTATCCTTGTTGATCCACACACTTTTTTTTTGCTTATTTTGGTTGTACTTGAAAAATGGGCCTAATTTGAACCTGCAGGATATTTCTAGGAAAATTACTGGTCTTCGCGTCTTTGATATGCACTACCGGTACATTACATAGCTATGTGCATTTGTAGTTTGTTGATAGCTAAAGCATGGATCTTATATCATGCATAAACAGTCAAGGCAATGCAAGTTTGCAGTACATGCCTCCTCTTAGATCGAATGATTTCTTTAACCGTGACATTCAGACAAGAAGAATGAGAACAAGGAGGTTGCTGTGAACGACTTTCTACCCGCAACTGCTGCTTACGAGGCCATTCAGCATTCCATGTGAGTGTTTCTTTCTTGAATCCTCAGCATGGCTGCATCCTCAATGATCTTGGTGCTGAGCTGACGCCGGTCTTCTTGGTGTTCTGTTCACAGGGATCTGTATGCTACTTACGTCGTGGAGGGCCTGCGGAGGTAGGCTGCTGCCTGGAGACTCAGCTCGACGCGCTCCTGAAACTTGCCGTCGGGACCGGGACGATGTTGACGAAAACCGGATAATGAGACACTGTCACCTTACGAACTAAGAAGTATTGTTATTTTGTTGGTGTTGGCATATGTACCACTGGTTTTTATGACCTTGAAAGTAGTAGTTAGCACAAGAAAGAGTGGTGAAATATTCTTTTGTGGCCTCGGTGCACCTATGTTGTTGTTACCTTGATGTTGGTTCTCTTGACGATTCAAGTCAGGCATAAGAATTTCGTTGTCAATTTCTCATGGTCGGAAAATCAAGTATGTCATGGCTGCTGATTCCTTTGCACCACAAAAATCCAGAGATGGTTCCTGGTAGCAGAATTTCATCCAGAATGACATCAATTTCACCCACAGAAAATAGATTGGCATCTCTAGTAGGAGTACATGGCAGTGGCACAGCTACCTTGTTCATTTGCAAAAAGAACCATGAAGGTACTGTCAGCCTGTCACCATACAAAATGGCCATCTAATAATACTGTCACCATACAGAATACTAACGTAGATTTCTTGGTGTGACTTAGCATGTATACCAGCGAAAGATATGCTATTTTGTAGCCTCTTGCCAGTTCAAGTCGGGCATAAAAAATGCAATCTGTACACAACCATCTAAATTTGCATCTGTCATGTTTCAGAGATTCAGTCTACTGTAACTCATTTGCAAGAATGCAGAGATGAACACTGTAACTAATCAGCCAAATCAAAAGCTGTTCCCAGATACAACTTTCCGTGGAATCACCTACAACAATGGCAAATATCTCAACAGTGCTGATACAACAAACGCACATGCAGTAAAAACAGAACGGAAATTCAGTGGCGTTTTAACAAACAGTGCACTAGAAACCAGATTGATTCAGAGGAACAGAGGAAGCATTTGTAACACATGACTCATTTGCAAGAATGCAAAGATGACCACTGTAACCAAGCCAAATCAGAGTATGTACCAACTACCAAGCTACAAATTCATGTGGGATTGACTACAGAAAATCAGTTGAGGTAGAGCTACCACGCAGTCATGAAATTTGTGAGCAATCCCAGTTCTCTCAACATTGCTCACACAGCAAATGCAAATACAGTTAATTAAGAAGGGAGATTCAGTGGCGTTTTAACAAGCACTGCATTAGAAACCAGATTGATTCAGAAGAACAGAGGAAGCAAGAGGTTTCCTCTTCGTTCAGGATTACATGGCGGGGCAAAGCAAAAGTACAAGCTTAAACACTTTCTGGATCACACCATAGCTAACTTAACACAAAGACTAGGCACACGAGGGCTGACAGAGAACCATAAGTTCATCGGCACGGGCGCTACCGGCCGGATCTATGCCTTGGTGGCCTTCTTGGGGGACTTGGTGGCCTTCTTGGGCGACTTGGGGGCGGCGCCGGCCTTCTCGGCCTTCTCTGCGGCCTTCTCTGCGGCCTTCTTGGGGAGCAGCACCGGGTTGATGTTGGGAATCACGCCGCCGTGGGCGATGGTGACGCCGGAGAGAAGCCTCCCGAGCTCCTGGTCGTTGCGGATGGCCAGCAGCAGGTGCCTCGGCACGATCCTCGTCTTCTTGTTGTCCTTGGCGGCGTTGCCGGCCAGCTCCAGCACCTGCAACACACGACATGCAAAGATTGTTAGCTCGTTTCAGACCGGGGAGAGAGGAAGGTCGGAACTAGGAGGGGAGGATGACGACGAGGAGGGCGGTGGCGCTTGCCTCAGCTGCGAGGTACTCGAGGACGGCGGCGAGGTAGACGGGGGCGCCGGAGCCGACGCGCTGGGCGTAGCGGCCCTTCTTGAGG
>CBMN010757859.1:0-12330 GCA_000582825.1 Hordeum pubiflorum
GCTAAATGTTCTTGCAAGCTTTTTGTGTCCAATGGAATTGTGTGCCGCCATATTATTCGAGTGTTGAGGGGTGCGAAAATAAATGAATTTCCAAGACTTTATGTTCTTAAGCGGTGGGAGAGAAATTGCAAAAGGTATGTTTCTCTTCATGTAGGTGTAGAAGCATTCATACTTATCTACCTTGACACGCATCATGATGTAATATTTTTCATATTGCTAGGGACATCGTCTTCGATGGGGAAGGGAACAGGCTTGAAGAGAATTTAGTTGACCCGGTTGACATTGCTATGAAAAGGAAGATAGCTCTCGTCAGGAACAAGCTAGAAGATCTCATACGGAATTCGAAAGGTTCCATGGAAGGAATTGAATTCCTTCACACTAGTTTGTGCAATGCCGAGTTGGCTTTAGCCCAACTCGTACCCGCTGTAGCATGCAACACACACGAAAATGAGGAGTCATTTATCGGGAGCATCATTCCAAAGCACGTTACCATCCACACACCTGCTGATATCAATGCAAGGGGCACTTGCTCTAGAATAAAGGGACACAGGGATGGTGTGAGGAGTGGGTCGAGCGAGAAGAAAAGAAGGCCTGGAATTCATCAAAAAGTCGCACGCAGATGCAGCATTTGTAAGGAAGTGGCATTCCATGATGCAAGGACATGCTCTAAGAAACAAATGACACAACAATAGAGGTTTGTGCTTCTTGCATTGAAGACTACCTTTTTTTGCCTTGCTATTACTGCATGATACTATATGTTTTTAGATGAGTCGTATTTGTTAGGTGTGAACCAATCAAGTTTAGATAAGAGTGAACCAATCAGGCTAAGATGAGAGTCCTTTACGTGAGATTTATTTCACATGCCAAGCTGTGAATATATTTTGCCGCACGATATTCTTTTCGTTTTCTCTTCACTGGGCTGACATGTGCCTTTGTGCTGCAGCATCAAGTTTTTTTACTTTTGTCATCTACGAGCTAGCAAAATAACTTGAATTGCATTCTTAATTGATCAGGATTAGAGAACATAATTTTCCTATTTCTTTCCCTGTAATGTGAAGTATTTTTTCCTTGCAGTTGTAGATGCATGATGCTCTGACAATAGGAAACATCAGGACTACAGCTGGATAGATGAAGCATTTTATCAAAGTCTTCCCTTTCTGACAATTGAGAGAATTCTGGGCAAGATAAATTTAACTCTGTTGCTGATCATGCATCTGTACTTGTCTGTGCTCAGCTGAACCGCATTTGCTTGGTGTGGTCTCTCCCAGAACAAGAGGCTTGATGAGCAAGAAGTAGTAGATGCTAGAGCTTCTTTGTTATGTACCGTCAAGATAGTAGATCTTATCGTTTTATATAGCAATGCCTGTTGAATGATGACCATATTAGTCATTAATACTCTGTCTTGCTGGCCATCTATTAAAAATAGTGCTACCATGTCTCATCAAGATATGTATGCTTGTGCTATGCTCAATCTGAGATTTTCCAGACTGATGTTTAGTTATGCTTCAAAGGGTGGCCTAATTTTATCTATGCAATCACATATTTGTGATACATATTGACATACTTTGCGCCGACATTGCATAATTAATTGATGTAGTACAAGCCATTAACAATGTACCGAAATATGCATGGTTTCAGTGAAGCGGATACGTGCAAAGATTTTAAGTAGTGTAAACTAATAGGATATGGGGCTTCATCGCTATGCAGACTCCATAAGCAGTCGTTGGATAAAATACATGCAGAGGTAGATGAAATACTTGAGGTGGTTATTGCAAATGTTCTGCTTTATAGCCAGTTGCTAGTAGGGGGGTTTTCATAAACGTGCAATAAGTGGCTGAGATCCTTCCCCCAGAATCTGTGCCATCCACCCGTGATCCAATGGCCCAGACACGGTTTTCTATTTTTACACCTGTGGCCCTTTTTCTATTGTACTCCGTTGCTCCCAGCACATGTCCGTTCAGATCTATCCACTACGATCTGGGCCTTTCACCTCGGATCTGATGGCCCAGATAGATTTTTTCTATTTTTGCACCTGTGATCCTTTTTCTATTGTAGTCGCTCCATTAGGGGGGTCTTGCACGTGGAGAGAGGAGAATGACGTGTGACAACCCAAAAAAAATATCCACTTTTGGAATGTGAATATTTAAAATAGGGTAAAGTATTATTTTTTTTGCTTGTGATTGATTGTTCAAAGCTAGATTTGACTAGGATTTTATTTATTATTATTTGTTACTCGGAATAATTTTGGTATTATCCAGAACTCTAATTATTTATAAAGCCAAAATGTGTGTGATCCTTGTGTTTAATATTTTGGGCAAGAAATAATTTTCCCTAATACCCAAAATATTAATTGAAACCCTAAATTTATTTTTGGAATTTAATTGAATCCTAAATAGAATTTAGGCAATAAATGGAATATCCCAGATAGGGTAACAAATTTAATTAATTAATCTTGGGCTGGAATGTAAATTTACTAAGACCCAAATATTATTCAGAACCATGTGACATTTTTGCTGAAAAGGATTGGATCCAATTTGATATGTAAATCAAATTGAAATTTAAAAAGGAAAAAAAGTATAAAATGAGAAAAAGTTAACTGATTCTAGCCCTAGCCTAAGGCCTAACCCAGCAAGTCCTACCTCCATCCTACGCATATGCGCGCGACCATTGTTGCAGGCCGCCCACGACCCATTTTGCTGTCCAACTAGTATGGAGTCACCACAGTCGTCCGATTTGAAGGAGATCCATCGCATGTCATCGCGCCATGATAACATCGTTATGCTCCATCTGGGAATCTTGCTCTCACAATCCAGTGCATGTCATGCATGATCTGCACGGTTCCCACACCCCTAGTAGATAACCAACCTCGCGACCATGCCCTATTAGTAACCCCTTCGGTAAAAGCCCTCTGCTCGCACCCCACACTATCGTCTGATGACCTGCAAGTGCACAAGGTTGTTGTAGCACTATCGTAATAAGTCAAGTGTCAACCCTACATAGAGTGGAAAAGAAGGCACTACAAACCCCGCAACTATGATGTCACTTAAGCACCTACGTACGCACTCAAACAAGAGTTTGAAAATAGCCTACTCTATAAGTTGCTAGGAAAACTAGGTGGGTGTTTACTACACTACGAAGTAGAAGGTAGAAACAATAATAAAAAGAGACTAAGTTAGTAGAGAGAATGCTTGAGAAGTAAAGTGTTCTTGAGAGTTCAGAAGTGATTACGACAAATATGACATGCGCAACATGTGCGGAGCAAACACTCTCTATTCTATCCTAAATGGGTGTTTCCCGATATATAACATGTTCTACTCTAATGTAGATTTCATGCCATATACGCCACCAACCATACCTTCCCCACGCCGGTTATCACATGTGGTCAATTAAAGGTTTCCCCGTGGACGCAGCAGGACGTGGGTTTACCAGTTACTCCCTTATCAATTTCAAAGACTCGAAATTGTAGCTTTTACTAACACCTCTAATTTCCTAAACTTTCTAGTTCCTCCACGACCAATCATCACGATAATGCGAGCGAGGCCTCCGCTAAACACTCGTGCAGGATACTAACTCGATCATGAACAAAAGCATATTGCATCGCTTGGGAACAATAATTCTAATTATAAACGAGTTCATACGTATACCCCAGAACAAATAAAACTACTCAAACATAAATGAGGGTCAACTGACAAGCTGAATCGAGCCAGCGAAGGGAGAAGGCATTGTGGTGGCGCCGACGATGGTGGTGATGATGATGGTGCCGGCGCTCACGGTGGTGGAACCTCCTCTTCTTCCCTTAATCTTGTCCCTCTTCTATGGTGGTGGATGGAGTAGTAACGGAGACGAACTTGGATGTGTGTTGATGAATGAAGATTCGAGATGGCGGCAGATAGGGTTGTAGGTGCATATATAGGACGCCTCCTCGGTCTCCTTCATTGATCAGATGCATCCAATGGCTCTAGATGAGCCTTGTCCTCTCCCCAACCCTTCCTTTTTTCCAAGGATCTCGTGGGATCAAAAGGGAGCGAAACTGGCGAAAAATCTCGTCTTAAAGGGCAACTGTCAGAGCCAAAATCACCTCATACGAGCGTCCATATGACCACGTGGGGTCGTATGGTACACCATCTTTTATTTAGGCCTCTTCCGGTGGTCTGATCGCCATTTATTCATACATACTCCGATTTTGATGTTCTTGGGCTGTTGGATTGCCACAGCGACGCCGATCCATTTCTGGTCTTAGATCTTGATTTGGAGCACGTTGAAAAAAAATCACTTTATCCGCCTTCCGAAACGCCTAAGTATGGTACTGTAAGTCCTGCGTATTGAGCCCATCCTTGGTCCTTCATCGTGCTTGGTCCTAGGTTGCTCCAAAACACCCGTAGACACACAAAAAACCAAATAAAAGACTAAATATGCAATGCTCACAAGGAATAGTGCAAAAATCGATAATCATGCATAATGGACAAATATTTGGTTCAATGGGACATAATATATAGAGAGAACATGCAACAAATAAGCTCTAAAAATTCGTAAAATATAGAGG
Organism: Hordeum pubiflorum; assembly: GCA_000582825.1. Lineage (NCBI taxonomy): Eukaryota > Viridiplantae > Streptophyta > Magnoliopsida > Poales > Poaceae > Hordeum > Hordeum pubiflorum. The sequence goes on from CBMN010757859.1 coordinate 4,544, forward strand.
CATCAACCCCCTCTTTAATCCTTGCTCGTCCTCGAGTAAGAAGGTTGACTACCAAAAGCTCATTACTACCAACTCTAGAGCTTACATTGAATCAAACCCCAAAAGTGATATTCATGTTCATCGTGCAAGAATGCAAAAGTTAACCAGCAAGTGAGTGATACAAGTTATCCCCTTTGTTCCGTTGCCATGGAGACTGAGAAAGAAGAGACTATTTTTGTGGAGCCCAAATTCCTATTGACAAAGGTTTAGAGAGAATGTCAATATTATGCCAGGAACACAATAGTGACTATCATAGACAAAAGAAATCATGTATCAACGATCGCTTCAAAAACACCAACCCAAGGAATACCACGTACAATAGCAAGATCGTATGTCTGAGTTATTCAACCGCTCAATTACCTATGTAGCACTGAGCGCAAGCCTATGCTTTGCACTTAAGGGGAAATAGAAAATGGTTGGGTTTTTGAGAAATAAAAAAAGTCTTCCATCAACGCAGTTGACCACTAGGCAGGAGAAGGCCATATGATCGTTGTCAACACAACGAGTAGGCTTCGCCATGCAACTAGGATGAAGACGAAGCTATGAATATATGAACACTCTCATATGGACTAAGCGGGGGTGCATCCAACTTGCTTGATCATGAAGACCTCAAAAATTTAAGGATGCTCATCATCGGAATATACAAGCCAAGTTCTATATTGTAAGTTCCACACTAGTATGAAACGGGTAGATCATGAAACTGTCTACTTTACAATGGATGAAGTGGTCAATCCAAAAAATTATAATGGTCATGCTCCTTCTATCTTCATCACCTTTTTTGTGGCACCTCCGTGGTGCATCTTTTATTTTTTTTATTTTTTTTATTTTGTTTTTTGTATTGGTAGAAGCAACATCTTACAATGATGAATGCTACACTTTTCTATTGACACACTTCAAATGAAGTAATCATAACTCAAAACTTAAAACATGAGAGAAACTCTATATGAATAATGCCTGTAGGAGTGTAACCGTATGTGCAATGATCGTGCCTAGCATAGACATCAAAAAATGGATAAGCCGTAAAAATATCGAGCTAGCCATACTATGATCATGCAAGACAAATGAAAATATATCTGTAGTCATGTAATATAAGATGATGATAGTGCATGGCGATATGCCCTGAATGGCTATGAAAATCCCATACAGGTAGGTGTGGTGGCTGTTTTGAGGCGATGTGTTGTTTTATGTGTAGGAGAACAAGAGAAAGTCCTCCCACGGGTTTGGATGTACCTATGAAGTTTGCGCCAAGTCTCAGTTTGAGAATGGGCAATGCACAGTACCGTAGAGGCTGGCAAAAAAGATGAACGGAAATGCAAAGGCTTCAAACTTGCTTTGGTCATGAAGAACTCAAGACTACACAAGAGTATTGTGGTTTCATATTGAATAAGACTCAAAAGCTAAGTACCCCGTGGAGATAGTTTGGCGGGGATAACCCCGTTACACGTCTCGGATCAACCAAAGATTTTGGATTCATCGGTAAAAAGCCTCAACAATCATTCAATCGCTAATCAAGCCACCACTAGAGTCTCCAGCTTATATATTTAGGTGAAAGAAAGGCAATCGTTCAAAGGGCTCCTTTATTGGGTTTTTGTATAAAAGAACATGGTAATGTTTTTTCAGAAGATAACAAAATTTCCGCATGCTAAGTAAAACAAATGCAAAGCAAGCATGCCAAAATAGCAGGACACACTAATGCATTAAAACCTTATGATCAAGAGCATTGCACAGATACTACACATGCACAAGTAACCTCCCCATGCTTAGAACTTTGCAATACTAAACTATGGAAAAATACGAAAGTAAAAAAAAGTGCAGTTATTAAAAGTGAGCATGAGAAGTTGTTACCTCCCCAAGCTTAATATTAAGGAAGGATTAGACACTTTTACCGTTGAGGCGCATATGACCTTTCCTTTAATAGACATGGACCTTGCTTCATTTTGGTCTCCTTATTGTGATACAACGGCTACCGTCCAATAGGACCTGCTGAGAATGAACTAGAAGAAAAATGAGGTATTTTGTGCTTTCGTTGTTTTTCAATTTTCCATTTTTTCGTAGCATAAAGAATGAACTAGAATACAGGACTAGTAACAGAATAACATTTTGTTACTATCGGGCCCTATATAGTGCACGCCTATTAGAAACTAAGGAACCAACTTCCCGCCGCCATGCGCCGCCCTCACATTTCGCCGTCCCCCGCTTCTCGCCGCCCCCGCCTCTCACCTCTCACCACCGCACGCCGCCGCCACATGCCACCCCCGCCTCTCACCTCTCGCCAGCGCGCACCGCCCCCGCATCCCGCCACCGTGCGCGGACGCCATGCGCCGCTGCAGCTTCCCACCGCTGGGCGTCGCCCCCACTTCCCATCGCCGCATGTCGCACCAGCATCCTGCCACCACCCTAGCCTTGCATCCCACTGGCAGTCATCTCCACATCAGTTTGATCTGGACACTTAGGGCAGTTCGAGTCACAAAACGAGAGAAGTCCAAAACATCGTTACAAAAAAATGAGTTCAAAAAAAGCAAGCAACATTTTGTTTTTAAAAATTTTATCATTCAGTTCAACGATATAAACCATGCAAGTTCGGGGACGACGATATCATCAGTTCAAGTACTTTTTTTAGAACCATTCAAAATTACTCTATGAAAAATACCTCGGTACAAACACACACATAGATCAGTACAAGTACTCTGTTTTTCGGACGGAAAACACCACGATAGGTCTCACCGTATTCAAAATTGCTCTTAAACGGTTGCGAATTTGAGAAAATGTTCGACATAACTAAGTTTTCATTTTTTATAGCTTTCCGATGGTATATTATTTGCCCCATTTCGACAAACTTTTAAAAAAATCACGTTTGAAACCAACTTTGACCATATTCGAATTTGAATTTAAACCGTAAGGAATTAGAAAAAACTTTAGATACGAAAAAGTTGCGAATTTTCCTTAACTTTCCAACGCCATATCAATTGTATTAATCCAACAAATTGTTTGCAAAAAATAGCGAAAATACGTTTTACCTAGAATTTCACAGTTTTTCAAATTACTTTTAATCATATAGAATTTGAAAAACTATTCTATACATGGAAGATGCGTATTTTCACTAGCTTTACAACGCCATATCATTTGCTCAATTCAGACAAACGATTCGAAAATCAAGTCAAAAATACAATTCGCGTTTTCGAATTTGAAAAACATTTTTTTTTAAACTGCTCTTAAACCATGAGGATTTTGCAAAAATGTCATATATGAATTTAATGTAGATGTCAAGAGCTCTCCAATGATATATTACACGCCCTGTTCCGACGAAAAAAATTCGCAATTCGTCGGTTCGAGAAAATGAAAGCATCAGTCCAACCGCTCGAATTCGTCAGTTCAACAATAGTAACAAAATAATATTCTGTTATGCGAAACAGAATAGCTCCCATGTGTATGTGTGTGTCTATATGTATGTATGTATGTATGTATGTATGTATGTATGCCTCATAAAGATTAACTCGTCAACCAAAGCACCACGCTCAAGATGATAAACTAGGTATAGGAGCGTCGACCCTCCTATATTTGTTGAAATGCAAGTGAGACAAGATAAAATTACAAGTGTGCATCTCCTAGGTGCCTAATTATGGAGATATCCTCACCAGACCCGGGCATGGGCAGTCCGACACGAGCCCGACCCAAAAAACCCGGGTCGCGTCGGGCTTGCCGTTCGAGCCGGGCTCATGCCTTGTTTTGCAACCCAGATGGTTGTTCAGATCGAGCTCGGGCTTCTCATTTTATGCATTCGGGTTGGCCTTTCGAGCTTCGGGCCGGGCTTGCACGCGTGCACACTAAAAAATAGCTTACGGGTTGGGCTTGGGGCTTTGGCTTGATTTCAGGCCGGGCTCGGGCTTGACAACATAGTGTATTTCGGCCTTCGGACCAAGCTCGTGCTTGAGAAAGGAAGGTCAAACTTTGACAAGTCCGACCTAAAACCCGGACAGACCCATGTTTGCCCGGGTTTAATCATCACAAAGGTGAGAAACTCGCTACCAAGCAACTTTTGTTTAACCGATGTTCGAACTTGTTGGTGAAGTTCATCATGATGAAGCAACCAAGTGGCTTGTGTGGGTCTTTTATATAGTTGGCACCAGATCGTACGCATCACAACATAAGGTCCAAACCCATGCAAAAATAGCACATGAAATAAAATCATTGATCCAGTATATGTACGGAGTCTGTATACCAAACCAACAAAAAGTAATAAAGGAAAACATAGTTGCAACAAAGAATTATTGGCTATGGAGTTCCATAGGTAATTAGCACTATCAAGAAAATGAATGATCACTTAGAAAACACTTCGTCGACCTCATATGTCTAAAATGAATCAATTGGAAGGTTTCCCTACCTCATATGAGCGCACGTGCGACCGAGCACGGTCGTACGTTGCGCCCTCATGCGATCTAGTAATCAATGCCCACGTCACCTCTGATACGAGCATGGGTACGAGCGCAATCGCTCATATGGTACGCCGTCTTTTGCTCTAGAAATCTCTTTGCTTGGGTGGACATGGCATACGAGCGCACGTACGAGCATGAGCGCTCGTACGGTACGCTGTCTTGCGCTCGGTGAAGATGCTCGTTGTGGTTGCCAGGTCATAGGATCGCATGTACATGCACATGCGCTCGTGCGATAAGCCGTCTTTCTCTCTAGTCCTTAGGGTGCTTGCGGCCACGAGCTCATACGAGCACGCGTATGAACCTGGTGGTCGTATGCTACGTCATCTTTTCTTTTGGAGTTGTAGAACTGCACACTTTGTTTTGTGCTTCCTCCTCATGTTAGGCGCATAACATATTTGCAATAAAAATAGGACGAGGTATGCAACAAAATACAGGTTGCCGACATGCTATAACTTTTACCAATAAATACTATTTGAAACCAACTCAAATAGCTATTAAGCAAAACAAAAATAAAAGTGACCGTTTCTTTCGAGATTCGATCCCCAACCCCTCCCCTTGCCAAAGACTGTGCCCATAGAAATACCGGACCACTCCTTGTTCGTTTCCCTAGAACCCCAATGCCAAAACCTTCCCGAGAGCTCACATGCGCCGAACCATTATCAACAATCAAACCTTCTTCGTCGGAAGAACTCGACGCCGGTGAGCCCCCTACCGACCCCTTATTCCACCAACCTTCTTACCTCGCCATCGCGCATGTTGTTGGAAAGGCCTCACCTATTCTTCTTCATCACAGCGACAGGGGATTTAGCCGAGTATCCTAGAGTACACAGTGATTACTTTTTCGTGAAAAGCCACCCAGTTTCAAAGGGATCAAGCGATACTTCATCACCTAGAAGCTTACGTGTGTAGCCACAAGTCCTTATGGGCCCTGACTTAGTCAATCTTTGTAGTAACTCTTGCCAGGTAGTGCTACAAGAGGTAGTGGGTTATAGTTGGGATGAGCACTACCAAGGTTAAGGGAAGCTCTCTGAAAGACTATGTCTTGGTCTTTCAGTTCTCAAACACCAGGTAGTACGAGGACTACAAAGGAGGTGATTGAGTCTTGTGAGGAGAAATGTGCAAACCTCTGCAGAGTGTAAAACTAATCGATTATTTGTGTCCTCGGTTATTGACAACTTGAGCGTCTAGAAGTGAAAATATTGAGTGATCTCATCATATTTAATTAAATGAATTGGGTTATATAATAACTTGGGCTTGCATTGAATTGGAGGAACCACCTCAATGATGACATGAACTTCGTTAATTTAATTTGATATAGGACAAAATTTGCTTTACGCAAAATTAAACTTAGAGCCTCCACCAGCTAAATGCGTGCCCGCTGGGATGCACACTTTTGGTCTACCATCAGGACTCAAAGAGATTATTGGTTTCCAAGTTAAGTAACTTCCATGTGTAATGTTCTCCAAAAAACTTCCATGTGAAACTGTGAGTCATTATGGACTATGTCTTGGCTAAGTAAATTTCATGAAACCCGACTCGACGGACTAGCAGATGTACTTAGATGGCAAGATGTATGTGTCTGCCAAGGGAGTATGAGCTACTACCTCCCAAAGGTCTTATCTTGGTCTACCCGTATAATCTACACTTGACTTTAGTAGGAGTATGGTTAAACTAGATCTTGTGAGTAAAGTACACAAAACTCTTGAGGGCATAAAAATTATCATGATTAGCCGCTTTCCTTGGTTATATATGGAAAACATTAAACAACTTGATTGGGGGTTGTCTAAAAGATCCGATCACCATTTATCTTAACTACAACTTGTCGGATTGAACAAGGTGATAGATAACTGCTTGGGAACAACCAATGGTGGATGTTACTGTTCAGAAAATAAATAATGGTGGATGTCATTATGTTGAGACAGTGGTTCTAGAACTGTGGTGGATTCACTATGTACAAGTATATTAGAGTTACTACAAAGATAGGATAAATCTACATTGCTTTATGCAAGAGAAATCACCATACACTTAGCCCAAAAGCTTGACTAGGTTTCTTATGCATTCTGGTGAATCTTGCAAATACATTAAAAATATTGACCCTTGTGGCTGCAATGTATCATATTGTAGGACTTATGAAGGACAAGTGAGGACTACGAATTAGGGTTACAATGTCTATAATCAACTTCTGCATGTGATGGGATGCACACCACAAGATAATAATGTATTTTCATTGTATTCTATTATAAGCTAGACTTTAGCTATGTATGTAAATGTCATAAAGACTGGATCTACGATGTAATACTCGTGATATTTGATTTTCTTGGTATTTCATCATGTATTCTGTGTGCTAGCAACTGATCCAGGGACTAGCACATAAAGCACTGAGATTCAAGTACTTATCAGGATCTGGGTCATTACATGACGACAAGGTAGACTCGGGCTCAACGCCCATGCATAGAGAGAATGCCAATTCACCATTGGAAGGGGTCATTTGGTGGGAATTAGCGATGGCATGCTTAGAGAGAGTGCTTCGGAGGAAAAATATCTCTATCGGGGAGGTCATGGTCCATGACGGGGTGTAAATGGAGTTCACACACAACCTCATGTTAGTGACAACAAAGGAGACAAGCAGTGGTCGGACCTAGAGTTTAGAAGGCTCGTATGGCGAGATGAGGAGACCACCGTATTGCGACCAACACATAGGGCACTAGATGGCAGCCCCACAACACGCATCGGTGTTGTTGCCAGATCCCAACATACACAACAACACACACCATCATCGACCCCAAGCCAGTTGCACCAACACACCGACACCTTCGCAGCGAGAAGTTACCCAACCAATTAAATGAGATGACATCACGCGGATGAGCAGCCATCATAAGTGTCGGGCGGACCTGGAACAAGAATTTCCCCGAAGTCGCGAAGATGGTGAGGAAATTAACATCACATAGATGCCTCCAAGAAGGTTAGTGGCTCCCACAGGTGTCACCATCATTAACTCCACTCAGAAATAGGCTTTCACCAAGTTGAGCATACACACACCCTAAGCATCAATTGATAGAGGTAGACTGCTCACTTGCACCAACATGAAGATTTGGGCTATGGCGGCCCCGTCATCCCACAAGACCCAATCCATACTACCACAAGTCAGATTCGACACGATCCACCCTCATGTCATGCCTTCCTGATTTGGGCCAAGTCGGGGCTAGCAACCACACTATTCAAGCTAAATCTGGTAAATCCCTAGGGTGTCCTAGCTAGGTGTCTTTGGACGATGGTGAAAGCACCTATGCTCCCTTGGAGGTTTTGATAATTCAT
>CBMN010757860.1:0-10299 GCA_000582825.1 Hordeum pubiflorum
CCCCCCCCCCCCCCAACCGCCAAAGAGATAATGACCACGGTATTGCCCCCCCTTCTTACTCTCAAGGGCACAACCTCTCATCTTCATTTGAGTTACACTAAAGTTTTTAGAAATTATTAAAAGGATTACAAATGGTGTGGGTGCTATAACATGTCAACCTGCATAATTTTATGTCCGACACTAAACTATGGAAAATCTGGGGTCATATTGCAGGATTGTTTTTGCCGACACATGCACTTATTTTCTTCAACAAATTTTGCAGGTTCACATGTTACATCACACACAGCATTCGTGAATTTATCTATAATCCGATAAGTAGAGTTAATCTGGTAAATACTGATTTAAAAAAGTGGTGAGAACATATCCACATGGTATCTAGTTTTGAACATCTCGTCACAAACAAAGCAAAGAGTGAAAAAGTACCATCAATCAGATTGATAGTTTGAGAGATAATTTTCAAAAATAAAACAGAGAATATTTGCTGATGCCATGCTTGCATGTAATACTCTTAGTTTTTGCATGCATGCACATGTGTGAAAGAGAGGGGTGGGAAATCGCCACACAGTAAGATTATGTGGGGGCACGTCCTCCACATTATGATGTCCATAACTTATTGTATACATTTGAGGGCAAGAAACAAAAAGGAGTAGAGATAGTACCTCTTCCTTTTTAGAAGGAAGTCGAAGATGTTGGAGAGGAGTTGTTGAATACTCCCTGCTTCTGTGTCATTATAATGTCGTCCACTAACTTCACTAAGAATAGTTCTTAGAATATTCATCATGTCTGGATTTCGTGACACTGACACGAAAGCCCAACACTCAAAGTTGTCTCTGAGGTCTTGATACACTTGATTTGCAAGAGTCGTCTTGCCCATTCCTCCAGAACCAACTATGGATACCACTTTCAGTTGATGTTGCTGTGATGTGCCTCCATATTCTTCAGACAATAATTTGATCAGCTCTGCCTTGGGATCATCGATTCCGACGAGCTTTGAGGCTTGCTCAAAGATAACAAGAGCCCTGGGGTCAACAGTTACATTGACCGTATTGGAGAATGCCTCGCGACTCTTGTACCTTGCATTCCTCTCACCCGCCTCGATGATCTGTTTCTTTAGCTCTTGGATCTCGTTGCCAATCCTGTGTCGAGCCTTCATCTTCTGCAGCGAGGCCTTCATCTTCTCCATGAAGCCCTCCAGTTTAGTGTCCTTGTCATTGACCCGCTGCATGAAGTCGTCGATGGAGTCCTCCATGTCGTAGGAGAGCTCCCGTACAGTGTTCATCCACACCTTATCCTGCACGTCAGGATCCTCCTCCTCCGACATCCTGAGGAGGAACGCGCGCATGGCGGTGAGCTCATCAGTCAGAAACCGGATCTCGCTGCGCACCCCCTTGAGGCGCCTATACTTATCGCCAAGTAGAGCGACCAGTTTCCCTAGGACGGAGTTCAGGGCCCCCGTCACTGCGCTGACCAGAACCCTCTCCATGGTCTCTCGCCAATCTCAGTCAGTTTCGCGCGCCACTGACAGTACTGAAGAGCTAAATTTGCACCGTCGCTCGCCTATACTGTACACCCTGAAAACAATGATGGGTTGATTGATCAAAGCAAGGACAGGTATTACAGCGTCCAAAAACAAAAAACTACGGCGCAAGCCAAGGCGGGGCGCCGGCGGCGTCATAGGATACTGAGTATATCAAAGAACGGGAGAGGGGAGATGGATGGAGTCGTGCTCGTACCAACTGGGATTCGTCCGGTCTTGGAGGACGACGGAGCCCTAGCAGCTGAGCTCTCCTGCGCAAGGCCGGGCGCGGACACCGGCGACTGGTGGTGCGGCGGCAGGAAGGGAAAGCGCGGAATGATTTCGGAGTCAACGCGGACGTGAGATGGAGTAGGATGGAAGAGGGATCTGGACGGACGGGGACTAGTCAGCAGCATTTTAGAACATCTCCAATCAGACGCGAGCTAGCGTGGCGCACTAAAACAAATATACAGCGTTGAAATAATCTTTTTAACATGCAGGAGGGCGCTTGCTCCAATAAACGATACAAAATATGACGCGTCGCGGTAGCTCCAACAGGCGTTGTAAAATATGACGTGCCGCGGTAGCTCTAGAGGGCGGCCGGTATCCCGAAACAACACATGCGAAAAATATGAACAATACGTGGATTTTATTCATAGCATAGTTCAAGCCCAACACCACATGTAGTCCATACGATACAAATGAAAAGGATAGTACTATGCAAATATAGTAGATAAATAAAACAAGTCGACGACAAACTAGATAAAACTCCTCCTCCTCGCTCTCCTCGATGGTGTAGTCCCATGACAGAAACGCGTCATCCCACCGAGGATCATTGTCGTCCCAGGTAGATGCCTGCCCCATGTCGCACTGGGCTTCCGCTAGTGCCTACCGCTCACGCCTGTCCGCCCGTGCCACGGCTCGCTCCGCCCTCTTCTTCACCCAGAACACGTTTTTGTTGACAACATCCTGCGGGAAGCGATCGCGGCACTCTGTCATAGCTAGCTCATCCGCCTCGGCGATGAGGAGGCAGCGCTCCCACCTCTGCTAGATGCGGCGGTCCTCCGCGGTGATTAGCCGCGGGGAAGGCCTGCGCCTCCTCGCCCGTCCGGACGTTTGAGAAATTCATCTGCGAACGTGGCCTCCCGAGGCGCCACGCCGCCGCGTCGTATGCTCGGGTGGCCGCCCGGGAGGTCTTGAACGTCCCGAGCCCAAGGCGTATATCACCGGAGCGTATCTCCGCATAATACACGACGGAGGGGCGGGCGCGGACGCCACGGAAGCCGGAGCTGCTCCGTGTGCACGACGGTATGGCGGCGGCGAGGGAGAAGGCGACGGGGGTGAAGAGAGAGGCGGGGCACTGGTAGAGGCGAAGAGAGAGGCGATGGGAGACGGCGGTTGGCGGGCGCCTGCGTGCGGGTTTTATAGAGCGCGCCGGACACCGCGCGCCAAAACTGATGCGCGCGTCGCCGCTTTTTCACGCGCGCATATATTTTTTTAGCGCACCAAACTTTCCCGCGCCTGCTGGAGCGCGCCAACTGAACGTGCGCGCCAAATCTAGCGCGTCTGGTGGAGCCAACTGAACGTGCGCGCCAAATCTAGCGCGTCTGGTGGAGATGCTCTTAGGCTTCGTTCAGTTAACCCCCTTGCAAAGGGATGGAAAACTCTTCGCATCTACACGCCGGCTGAAGTCGCTTTGTCACGCGAGACGCTGGCTCGTGGGACCTGCAGCTTCGTCACCCACCTTATCTCTTTCGCACAACCCACTTCATTCCATATTGCATGATCTCTCTCTCTCTCTCTCTCTCTCTCTCTCAACCCAAGCAAGCGGCGGCGACGGGGAAGGGGACGAAGTGGTGGAGACCGGCGGCGAGGGGGGCACTGGACCTGGCAGCGGTGGATGCCACAACTGCCGGCCTCTGGAGCTGCATCGCCTCGACCAGTGACGCAGGGGATGCGGCACCATCGGTGTTGAAGAAGACGCGGCCCTCGACCGCACATGGATGGTGTGGGGACGGCGGTGGCTGTCCGGGAAGGCTGCGACCATGAACGGCGAGTGTGGTGACCGCTGGACGGCGATGACGGGGCAGTGCTACTCCTAGCAAAAAAACTAATGTCACAGGTTTTGCTACATGCTTCAACCGGCATTGCATTTTGCTATGACGGGCATTGCATTTTGCTACAACCGGTGTCACATTTTGCTATAACACACAACAGGGTGTTGCGGTTTTGCTACAACTTGCATCACATTTTGCTGCATCCATCATGGCTGAGCTGCGGGTATGACTTTTTTGCTGCAACCATCGTAGTTTTTTGCTACATCTGGCAATGACGTTTGCTACATCCATATTCATTCAGACGAAAAAATGTTGCTACCTGCATCGGCGAGCTACAACTAGGACGATGGCGACGATTTTTTTTTTGCTGCAACCGTTGTCTAAGAAAGCTACATCCGTTGATGGTAAAAGTTTCAACTGGCAACAAAAAATGCTTCAACCGGAGACCGGAGTCGACATAAGCTACGAATGACATGAAAAGCTTCAACCGGCTACAACAAAGCTGCAACCCAGTGCCCAGTTCTGCTACAACCAGCTTTTTGTGTTTTGCTGGAACCAGCGCCCACTCCCCGACCATGACCGACAATGCCAAATTGTGCTACAAATAGTGACCAAAAGTGCTACAACCGGCAAGCAAATCTGCTATGACGGGCGACGGTGAGGTGCTGCAACCGAGGACTAGCCAGAGTTATGAACTGCGACCACCGGTTCGGCGAGCAGCGACCGCGGCTTCGAGTGCTGCGAGCTCGCAGGCGGTTGCTGGAACGCGACGAGGGGTGGCCATCCATGCTGGAAAGGACGTCTACAGGGAGATGTAAACAACTCTTTTGCAGCTCGTGAGGGCGACCGAAGACGGGGGTGGCAGGGGAGGAGGACGGCGAGTGCAATCGGGGGGGCTGCAACGCGCGACGCCCGCGGGGTGTATTTTGCAGATACAGAGAAGGCAACGAGAGGTGGAAGAAGGAGATCCAACGGCTGAGGGACATAAGATCCAACGGGTAGCACGCGACCGACCCAAATTTGGGCTGCGCCTAGCTTTGGCCCAAAGGGATTGGGGTGGATTGGAGGGGATTTTGACTTGTAGGGAATTTAATCCCCTCCATTTCCCCGTCAACTGAATATGCCCTTACGCGATCAACAGACTCGTCCGTGACACCATGCTTTCGCAGTCTCGCTTGCACACACAAAAAAGTAGTCATTCAAATCCTTGAAGCGCTCCATTGTACAAAGCCTCACGCTATAAGTCGGCCGACTCTTCTGTAAAGATCGATCGGGTCATGAGCTGTTGGTTCGGTGTGATCGAGCGGCCCCATCGTCGTAGCTCCCCTTGCAACAATGTGTGTTGCAAAGCTCCATGGAAACACCGCTCATATTGCGAAGTCTTTGTAACATGGCTCATTTGTGAAATCTTTATAATACATATATGTTGCAAAGCTCCATTGCAACACGACACATGTTGTGGTCGATTAACTCATAGCAAACCATCGCAGCATGGTCGGTCGTGTCAGTCTCAACATCGCCGTCACGCCGCTCACAACTGTTGTGTTGGCCCTGCAAAATCCATCGTGTCGCGCACCTCAACACGCCATCGCAGCTCCTGCTTGGGGATGACGTCATCACACTCCCCCTGAAGCACCCCCACCTCGATTCTTTCCGCGGTTTGTTACAGACGCTGACGACCCCTGTCCTTGTAGCACTTGCGGCACCTTGTTGCATGACTTGTAACACTCCCTTGTGGCCAGCAACCCGCGATGGCTTTCTTGGACCAGCACACCCCCAACAACCTCACCTTACCGCAACAAGGACACTCCTTTGCGGGCAACGGTGGTCAGCATTCACGCGGCTCGCCACCATTTGCATCAAGGTGGCTCCTGCAAAAAATTGGCCTGCAGCAACGACAACGACGACAATGCTGACGGAACTAAATCCGGTAGATATCGGATAGAGGGTCCCGAACGAAGGGTCTTGAGACGCCGATAACAAGAACTAGATTTAATCCTTGTTGTTTAGTTGGATTTGTACTACTATGAACTAATTTTATGTTTGGAACTATGTTGCTGGTAATGATGTCATTATTTTGCACTTATGTCAAAAAATTGTGCAGTTGTGTGTGATGTCAGATTTTCAAATAGGTCATGCCAAAATTTGTAACCGCGTTGGCTAGTAATTTAATAACGATGGATGCATCCATCATTTTGATGCAGAGGCCGGGGATAACCGTCCTTTTTGAAAAAAGAAAAGAAAAACTATGATGCACCGAGCCAGTGCACAGTTTGTTATAACAAAGTTCACAAGTGGAGTTTATTATCAGAGTAGGAGTCAAGTAACCATCCATGAACTTTTACTGTATAAGTGTTAATTATCCGGTTTAAAAAATGATGAAATGGATGCAAAAATATCGCTCATCATGTATTAGTACTAAGATTGTACTTTGATTAGCCCTAAACTTTCTCTTCGTTGGAATGCATAATTTGTCTATTTGTCCAAACAGCTGGGACTAGAAACCTAGGACAGAGTGTGCTAGGTGGAGGATGCTATGAATTTTCACTTTATAACTGCTAAATAGAATATTAAACGAGGCGTGCCGATTGGCAGCCAGCCAGCTGCATATGTTGCACGACATTGTATTGGTCGTGTGAGCCATGGAACATGCATGGTGATATGCCAGTTCGCGCTAGACTAAATAAAAATTGTTTTCTTTCTTTCTAAATCAGCTATAGTAAAATTGCCCAATCATCGGAATGGTAATGAGCCTGGTATGAATCGAATCCATGGCACGGCCCAGGTACAATACTGAATTACCTACCACTACCGTTTCAGAGTCCCCATAAGACAAGCCAGCAAGAAGCGACACCGGGGGACGAAGAATGCACAGATGTAGGCTTGCTCTCTTGGCTTCTTGTTTGTTTTTGACTGTGACGCTGGCTCGTGCAAACGGAATCCAGCGTGGGGCGGCGATGCCTCGCGCGGGTTCTCGCACTACATGATATTCCAGCAGGCATAAAGTTCCTGGGCCGCTGCTGCGACGTTAGCGATCGAAGCAGCTGATCGACCGCTGCCGCGACGTTCGACCACACATGCCAGGCGTAAAGCTCTAGTTCCTGGGCCCTTGTTGCTCCTCTGGCTCGAACTTCGGACGTGCCTTGCAAGGCAGTCAGGGCTACAAAGAGGCAGTGTAGTACCTGATTATCCATGGACAATTCCCTATGCCTTCTAAGCCTATTAAATTTGAAATCATTATTGTATAGTGACACGGCACATAATGCACCAAATGGCATTGGATATCCCAAAACAGAGAATGAAAATGACAAACAAGGTGGTATTTATCTTTTACTCGGGTGCTCCTTATAAAGGGCTCGGCTGGTAGGAGCCGATATGAATTCGTTTGTCCTCTGTTTACTCAATTTCTGAGAATCTCTTAGTTGTGATCTTAGTCCTCTCGTAGGTCGGCAACTGTGACAACTTTATCCATCGGTTGCACTAAAATAAAGCTCTGGGCCGACACAGAAGTTCTTGTAACAAAGTTCATCAAAGAAACACGTATTTTTGGTATCATGTTTGAACATGGTTGAAGCACCTATCTCCAATGGAATATTTACTCACAAGATACATGATCAGACAATGCCTGACCATAACAATATGGACATCATATCCCATACTAAGGTATCTCCAGCGCGAACCCCTAAAACGGACACTGCATTTGTCTGTGGACGTGTGTGCGGATAGTGACATGGGAGCCGGTTACTGTAGACATTTCAAACCGGGTTTAACAAATGGATGATTTTCATGTAAACCAAATGATTTTCATTTAAAGCGGACCAAACTCATTACATTTTGATATATTTACTAAAGAAAAGCGTCTGGAAGTTAACCTATTCTAAATCTTCGCCGGCGGCCGTGAGCCGCAGAGAGCTTCCGGCCTTCACGTCCTTGTTGTTCCCCTCGATGTAGATGTTCGGCGGTCGTGAGCCTGGAAAGTGAAGTTGCAGTCGCCAACGAGGAAGAGTGGGACATGAGACACGGACTGGGCTACATGGGACACGAGGCGCCAACGTCTCCGATGCCCTACTCTTCCTTGTTGGAGCCCGCTTCCCTGTTTTCATCGGGGGAGGTGAGGTCGTTGATGGACGTGGACGGGACGGCCAAGTCATCGTAACGGTGTTAATGGCACGCAGCTCCGGCGAAAAGGACGTGGAGCCAGCAGAGATCACGTCCTCGAATGTCGGGGCATCCTAGGCCGTCGAGTGAGCATTGAACGCGACCTCGTAGAGCGCATGATGCTCTGCGACGAAGTTCGGGTTCTTCGCGGTCATAACAGCCAGGGACTCCTCGCCCGCAAACTCGCCGTAGATCTGGCCATCCTCCTTCCGGTGAGGCGCAAGGAGGTCGATGTTGTAGCGTGGCCCCTCCCGCGCCTGCCGGGATGCCGACACCAGCTGCGGTGCTGCCAGCGGCTCCAGCTGCTCCTCCGCCATGACGATGTCCAAGTGTGTCGGCGCCTACTCCATGGTCAAGTCGGTATGGAATGGCACGAGAAGAGGCGTTGGCTCGTCGTCAAAGGTCACAACCATCATCGTGTCGTCATTGGAGACCTCCAGCGAGTTCCTCTATCTGTTGCACACGACAGGCCAGCCAGTTGGCCGCGAGAGACTGATTGTTCTTTCCTCTCTTCATAAAATCTATAACTGGTTCACCATGGTTTCGGGAAACTTCTATAACCTTCCATCAGTTTTGGGAAGGTTACAGAAGGTATCTTCTTCTTCTTTTCTCTCATTGTTTTCTGTTTTCTACTTTTAATTCATGAATGTTTTTGAAATTTATGAACACTTCTTTGAATTCGTGATTTTTTGTAATAGATAAAAAAATTAAGCACATGGATATTTTAAAATTTCATGAATGTATTTGGAAATCTAAATACTTTTTGAATTCACCAACATTTTAAAAAAAATCGTGCACATTTAAAAAAACATGGAAAATTCATAGTTGGCAACATTTTTTCAAATTGATCACCATTTTCTAATTCACGAACATTTTTCAAATCCATGAACTTCTCAAAAATTTGTGGTCATTTTTCAAATTCTCAAACATTTTTTGTATTCATGAATATTTTTAAAATATGTGAACCTTCTTCAAATTCACGAAAAAAATAAAATTTGTAATTTTTCACTAATTTATAAATAGTTTTTTAAGTTCATTAACATTTTTTTAAATTCACAAAGATTTTTCAGATTTGTGAACTCTTTACGTAATCATGAATATTTTTTAAACTCGGGACATTTCTCAAATTCCTTAATATTTTTTGAATTCGTTAAGTTTTTTTACATTCCTAACACTTCTTAAATTTGCGAATAATTTTCGGAAAGAACAAAAAAGCAGTGCTTGACTTGATTGTACGTGGGAGCGATTAAAACTACCGATGATGTCAGAACTTCCAGGAGGCAGCGTGGTACATGATTATTCATGGACAATTCCATAAGCCTTCTAAGCCTTTTAAATTAAATCATTATTATGGTACAGAGGCACGGCACATAAAATGCACCAAATGGCATTGGATAATCCCAAACAGAGAATGAAAATGACAAATAAGGTGGTCTTTATCTCTTACACGGGTGCTACTTATAAAGGGCTCAGCTGGTAGGAGCCAATATGAATTATTTTGTCCTCTGTTTAGTCAATTTCTAAGAATCTCTTAGTCCCCTGGTAGGTCGGCAACTGTGAGAACTTTATCCGTCCTTTGCACCAAAATGATGCTCTGGGTCGATACAAAAGTTCTTGTAACAAAGTTCATGAAAGAAAAACGTACTTTTTGGTATCATGTTTGAGCATGGATGAAGCACCTATCTAAATATTTATTCACAAGACGCATGATCAAAAAATGCCGACCATAACATGGACATCATCTCCCATACTAAGGTATCTCCAACGCGAACCCCTAAAACGGACACCGAAAGCGTGTCTGCTGATATGAAGCCGACCACCAAACCATTATTGCATACATTTCAAATCAGATTTTAACAAACCGGATTGTTTTCATGTAAACCAAATGATTTTCATTTAAACGGGAGAAAACTCATTACATTTTGATATATTTAATAAACAAAAGCGTCCGAAAGTTAACCTAGTCTAAATCTTCACCGGCGGCCGTGAGCCCCAGAAACCGTTTGACCTCCACACCCTTGCTGTTCCCCTCGGTGTCGATGTTCAGCGGTCGTGAGCCCTGGGATGTGAAGGTGTGGTCGCCAACGAGGAAGAGTGGGACATGAGACACGGAGTAGCCCACATGGTACACGAGGCACGCCGTCTCCGATGCCCTACCTTTTCTCGTCGGAGCCCACTTCCTGGCTGTCATCGGTAGAGGTAAGGTCGATGATGGATGTGGACGGGCCGGCCAAGTCATCATAACGGTGCCAATGGCGCGCAGCTCTGACAAAAATTATGTGGAGATGGCGGCGTTCGCGTCCTCGAATGCATAGGCATCCAAAACTGCCAAGCAAGCGTTGAGCGTGGCCTCATAAAGTGCATGTTGCTTTGCGATGAAGTTCGGGTTCTCCGCAGTCATAAAAGCCATGGCCTCTGTTGGGGAACGCGACAGAAAACAAAAAATTCGGAACTGCGAGCACGCCCAGGATCACTATAGTGATGCATACATGGTTTTGATCTGGTCATTACCGACTCGTAGCGCAGCGGAAGTAGAGTCGATGTAGATCGTCGGTGCAGATCCCCGCA
>CBMN010757861.1:54-10280 GCA_000582825.1 Hordeum pubiflorum
AATCTGAAACAGTCCTATTTCCTTGAGCACAATTTTGGAATTGGATAAACAAGATCTGGTCATAATCAGCGGGTAAAAATCTCCCTTTCAAAAGACTTTTCATTTGTCGCCAAGTTCTCACACGAGGTTCTCCTCTCAGCCCGCGTTCTTCTTGAATGCGATGCCACCATGCACCGACTCCTCCTTTTAGTTTGTACGCAACCAAAGGAACTCTACGATCTTCCAGAATCTCCATGACCTCAAAGAAAGCCTTCACTTCATATAACCAATCAAGGCACCCTTCAATATCATCATTTCAATGAAAAGTTGGGATCTCAACTTTCACCTTGTATGTATCCCTTGCATATGTAGGATTGGGTACTCTCTGATATGCATGGAGATCAGGTTCTTCAAGGGCATCATCATATTCTCCACCTTCATAAGCTTCAACATAAATGGGCCTCCTTGAAGTGCGCTGAATTGCACGTTGTCGTGATGGTCTTGCTCCAACATTACCTCCCCTTCTTCGTCGTTGATCACCTTCTTCTTATTTAGATGATTTTTCTTCATTGGCAGCAGGGGAACACCCTTTCTCACCGCCTCAACCAGCTGGTCAAATCTCCGATTAAGATCTTCACACGGCTCTTTGATTTGTTGTTCTGTTGTATCTTTCCTTTTCTCCAATTGTTCCAATGCTTGCTGCAGTTTGCTCTCAAAGAGAACAACAAGAACTTGTATGGATCAACGAGGCTCTGATACCACTTGAAGCAGCACAAGGTTGTGGAGGAGCAACTCCACCTTGCTACTACAATGTGTACAACACAAGTGTTGAAGAAACTACTTCAACGTGCTGCGCTAGATATCACTCTAGAGGCGGAGGTAGGGCTGATATGCCTGCAGGAGTTTAATCCAAAACTCCTAGAGCACAATATCTAGTCTAAGATCTTAGATAGGAACAACAAGTTTTATTATAGGTAGTGGTACATAGCCTGGTGACAAACTAGAGGTGAGAACATCTATTTATAGGGCTTGGGATGTCTTCACATACTTCTACTTATAGCTGAAACACTCTAGAAAACATTATTTATGATTCACCATTCTACTCACACCTACTTATAACAAGAGAACTCTAAAAACAGTAGGTAGGGTAAAGAAAAGAAAAGAAATATTACACTAGAGTGGAAGTATCTAGAAGTAGTCAAACAGATCCGCCATATGATTTTTTTTCTCGTCTATTCTTCCTCATCACTACCCAAGACCCGCCGGGTTTAGTACCGACACCACCTTGGAAAGCTTATTTTTAAATGTAAAAAAATTCTAAAAAGTCTTGCGCATACAATCTTCACATTCTATGTGCATGCAAAAGGTTTCATGCAAAAAAGTAGCTTTTTCTTTGCCTGGTGCAAAAAAGACAAAAAAATGTGTCGTGCAACGCTATTTTGAAGCACATGAATTTGTTTTTTTCGGAGGCAAAACAAAAATAGATCTTTTTTATAAAACTTTGTGTCGCGCGCACATATTTGTGAAGATGTATGCGTGAAATTTCTTCTGAATTTTTGACATTTTAAAATATGTTTAAAATGCATTTTTAAAGTGGGTTCACATGCGCATGCGTGTGGGACATGCCCTCTCGTGGCCCCACTGCGGCTCTCGATATATGCACGATCCAACCGATCCAACCTATTCATTTCTCAATCTGTACTGTAGGCTAAGGCCTTCATCTCCGACTCGAATTATGATTGAGATGGGCAGTTTGAGGGGTCGGTTGTAGATGCTTGGCGCACAAACCAACTCAGGTCTCCTTTGGTTCATAGGGTAGGAAATTCATAGGAATAAGAAAGTCGTAGGAAATGAGATGACATGTATCTCAAATTCTATGAGTATGAATAGAACAAGAGATGCCCTTTGATTCACACCATATGATTTTTTCCATTTAGTCTAGGCTAATGTTTATTTTCCTATGAAATGTGGAGGATAGGAAGAATTCCTCCATATAAATAGGATTTCATTCCTACATACCAAAGGGCTCTAAAGGAATTTTTTCTATAGAAATCCTATCCTATGAAATCCTACAAAATTACTCCAAACCAAAAGAGGCCTTAGAGCATCTCTAGCAGACCCCGCAAACTGGGCCATCCGCTAAAATAACCGTCGGTTTGCGGGATCCATCCCGTATCCTCGGCCCGAATAGATCCCGCAAATCGAGCCGTCCCAGAATTTTCTTGCGGGATCCCGCAATCGCGAGCCCATTTCCTCCATCTATGCGGGAATCGCCCGGGCTTTGCAGGACCCCCTTCCCCCTTGGCGCCAACCATTTCCGCCGACTTTCGTTTCCTGCTTGCACCCCCCCGCCGCCGCTAATCCCGCCTCTTGGTGCTGCCCCCGGCTGCCCCGGGCCGCTAGAAAGCTTCGCCGCCTGCCACCACACTCATTCCACCTATTTTTTGCGACGAGGGTGATCATTTGCGTCCGCGGCTCATGTCCGCCGCCGCCGATCCCCCCGGGAGCTCGGCGCGCGGGCTGCTAGCTTCCGGATCCGGTCGCTTCTGACGATTGTGAGTACGGGAAGAGGACGTCGCGACACGGGGGAGCTTCGGCCGGTGAAGAAGAAAGGGACGACACAAGAAGAAAGGGGCGGCGCGACGAAGCTTCGCCCGACATGAAGAAGAAAGGGGCAGACCGGGGCATCTTTGGTCGACGTGCGAGGTATGTTCGGGCGAATTTGTTGCCGGTTTGAGCTCAATTTTGCCGCGGAGTAGGTTCGGGTCAAACTCATGCCCGACTTTTGTACATTTTGTAGATGGATTGGAGTTCGTCTTCGTCCAACGATTCAGACATAGAAGACTTCATTCTCGCCGACGACGCTGAGAATCTAGTATTGTTGCATCTTGTCGACGAATTTGAGGCGGGGCCGAGCAAAAAAGGGCACGGATTGGCGGTCAGTCGGCTATGAATTCCCCGCAACCGAGCTCTTGGCGACAAGATGCTTATGAAGGATTACTTCACTGAGGTACCGACATATCCGGCTCACCTCTTTCTTAGGCGATACCGAATGCGTAGGTCGCTTTTTGTCCGCATCGTGGAGGCTTGAGAACAAAATTGTCGTTTCTTCACCTGCCGTAGGAATGCCACCCGGGTTGATTGGTTTTAGTGCATATCAAAAAAAATTGGCGGCGATGAGGGTGATTGCATATGGTGTTTCGGCCGACTACAGCGATGAGTATCTTTGCATTGGCGAAGACACCACCATCAAAAGTGTCTGTGTCTTTACCAAGACAATAATCTGGGTTTTTGGCCTGGAGTATCTTCGAGCTCCAAATGAAGAAGACGTAAAGAAGCTCATGGCAATGAACGAAGCAAGGGGATGGCCGAGCATGCTAGCTGGTATAGATTGCATGCATTGGAGATGAAAGAATTGCCCGGTTGCTTGGACAGGGCCATAGGGCACAAACGTAAACCCACCATCCTGCTTGAAGCCGTGGCTTCACATGATCTATGGATTTTGGCATTGCTTCTTTGGTTTGCTGGGTCTCTCAATGATATCAATATTTTGCAACGATCCCATTTATTTGCTCAGCTAGCTAGTGGCAAAGCTCCGGCTTGTAACTATACCGTCAACGACCATGACTTTTCGATGTGATACTATCTAGCCAACGGTATTTATACTTCATGGTCAACATTTGTGAATACCATTAGTGATCCCAAATTCAAGAAGCACAATTTTTTTGCCGAAGCACAAGAAGCTTGCCGAAAGAATATTGAGAGGGCATTTGGTGTGTTGCAAGCTCGGTTTGCCATTGTTCGAGGTCCTGCTCGCTTCATGACTGCTTGTGTAATATTACACAATACGATCATTGAGGATGAGAGAGATTTGGACTTGGAGTACAACTATGTCAATGTTGGTAGCCATGTCAAGCCTGTCAGGGACGCTGATAAGGTCATCGCATTTCTTGAGACCTACAGCAAGATCGAGAACCGTGACATGCACAACCAACTCCAACATGATCTAATTGAGTATTGGTGGCAGCTCTATGGGGGAGATAAATCCCCATTTGTATGCATTTTTATCATGTGAAATTTAAACAATTTGGTGTTGTAATAATTATTTGAATTCGAACATTTATTGTCACGATGACTACTGTTATATTGTGAGTTGATTTTAAACCATTTATATATTCGTATGTTGAATTTATATTAAGGTTTCATTCGGCATTGTTGCCATTTTCAATTTATTTTAAGTTATGTAAAAATATTTTGCGGTGGGGCAAGCGCACTGCGGTCGATAGATTTATTTTTAAATACAGTATATATGACACTCTTCTCTATGAACACTATGAACACACGTATACACTAAGACCTTTTATTGCGGGACGCGTGGGATGGACGTCGCACTGTTAAAAGTTTTTGCGGAGACCTCGAACGATTTTTTTAGCCGGCCGTCTGTGGATCCGCTGGAGATGCTCTGGAGGACTCGAGCCTAGGGTTTTTTGGTTGTTCTGCCCACCGGCGCGCGTACGTGTCCACCACACTTCCATACCAAAGCCAAAGTGATATACCCTCCTCCCCGCCGCCGCCTCCACGCCTAACTCCAGTCCCGCCGCCAGTGATAGCGCTTTGCCCCCTCCAGTGGAAATCTTTTTGGACGGGGCGGCGGGTACGGAGAATCGCCGCAGATGGCGGACCGTTTGACCCGTATCGCGATCGTGAGCGAGGACAAGTGCAAGCCCAAGAAGTGCCGCCAGGAGTGCAAGAAGAGCTGCCCCGTCGTCAAGACTGGTAATTCGCCTCTCTCTCCACCCTCGCGGTTCTAATCGATGTGGGCTTACGATTTGTCTGCCGGTTCTATTGGCGAATCAAAGCGTAGATCCCAGTGGTTTCCCATTTCCACGGGGCAATCTGTTAATATGATGATTTTGATTTCAAGCTGACAGATGTGTGCCTATTACTAGCAGGATCTGGGGAATTGAAGCGCTTAACATGGTCACGTTTTTGTTTAGGCAGCTGTAGTATCGTTTGCTGCGAACTTGCTTAAGCGTTATTACGTCCTTAAGATTTGATTCAGTTTCTCATACATGTCGCCATCTGTTTGTTATTGTAGTCTATGAACAAGGATCAGTGTCCACATACATGCGCACATTTATAGCGCGTACTGTGACTGCACCAATTCTTGTGCTTACAGTGCGTTTGGTTGAGGGGATTTAGTGTTAGGGAATGAGTGTTTTTGGGGTATGAGACATATAATTCAACGTTTGGTCGGTGGCAAGGGAGTTGAGGAAGAAAGGGAATTAAGGAGTCCAATTCCCAAAATTCGAACTATTAAATCTCACCTCACACCAAACATGGGTTTTAGATTAATAATCAATTTCCCAAGCCTAATCCCCCAACAAACTCCCACACTAAACTCCCATCCCCTTTCCCTAACATTGCAAAGCACGTTGACGTGTTATGCCTAGAGGGTTTCCTAGCTAAAGTGCTGCTGTGGTTATGACAATTAACTCTCTTATTGTACAGGAAAGCTTTGCATTGAAGTTAGTCCAGCGGCCAAACTTGCATTCATTTCTGAAGAGCTGTGTATTGGTTGTGGTATTTGTGTTAAGGTATGCTTGTCATTTAATACAACAATCAAGATGTATGATTTTTCATAATGTTACTATAATCTTCTCACTTCTGCTGTAATAATTGATGCAGAAATGCCCATTTGATGCCATTGAAATCATCAATCTTCCAAAAGATTTGGAGAAAGATACTACCCATCGCTATGGACCGAATACCTTCAAATTGCACAGGTACTTTTTTTAATCAAAGAGCCTGGTTGTATGAATGTGTATTTTTTGGTATTTGTGTGTTATTTAATCTGGCTTGAGGCTGCCCTTTCGAAGAAGTAATAATTTAGAGCTTGCAGGTTGCCTGTTCCAAGACCTGGTCAAGTATTGGGTCTTGTTGGAACCAATGGAATTGGGAAGTCAACAGCACTTAAAGTCTTAGCTGGCAAGCTGAAGCCCAACCTGGGACGATTCAAAGTATGTTCAGTATCTCTTCTCTGATTCCTATCTGATGGTTGGTTTCAACTGGTTTCTTAGATTGGGGGAGTCCCTTAACTCCCTGCACAATAGATGGTTATTCATATATCTTCTTTTGCAGAATCCACCTGATTGGCAAGAGATCCTTACATATTTCCGCGGGTCTGAACTTCAGAACTATTTTACGCGCATATTGGAGGATAACCTGAAGGTTCTAAATTTTTACTCATCGTGCTTGTAATTCATACAGGGCTTGTTAATTCGTGTTTTCAACAACCTCTTGATATCCAGCTTATAATCACTTTCCACATGTGCTAAGATTTTTTTTGTAATGCATCTGAATAGTTTGACTATACACATATAGATAGTCTGAGATTATTCAAGTCTTGGGGTTGTCACCATATCGTTGTTACTGACATACCAAATACTCCTTCCGTCCGAGTTTATTGGTCTGGATGCCCAGTTCTCTAGGACCAAGGGACTCATCCGTCTTAATTGCATAGTCCTTTGATCTCTCCCCCAAGCCTGCATGCGGTCGCTCTCCTGCTTGCATGCCCCAGTCAATAGCATGCATGCAGAAGGAGCCTATTTCTCTCCCCTAGCCTGCATGTGTATGCATGTCGAATCATCTCATGGGCCAGCAACAGATCGCCAGAGAAACACAGCACTATAAAAGCAAATGGCCTAACAAATACGGATGGCGTATGGTGGCTCGCCGGCCCTTCAATGCTGGACGGAGGAAGTACCTAGTACTCATACATATACATGTTTGAATAGGCTGTTGCAGTGTATGATTTTGCATCTGTCTTATGCTGTTGAACGCTTCTGATACTGTGCATTCTATCTCTGTCCCCCATATTTTATAGGCAATCATCAAGCCTCAGTATGTTGACCATATTCCAAAAGCTGTTCAAGGAAATGTAGGGCAAGTACTTGAGCAGAAAGATGAGCGGGATATGAAAAATGAGCTGTGTGTTGACCTTGAATTGAACCAAGTTATTGACAGAAATGTAGGAGATCTGTCTGGTGGCGAGCTTCAGAGATTTGCAATAGCAGTTGTTGCTGTACAAAGTGCGGAAATTTACATGTTTGATGAGCCGTCAAGTTATTTGGATGTTAAACAGAGGCTCAAGGCTGCACGAGTCATTAGGTCTTTGCTTAGATCAAACAGGTAATGCATCATTTGTTATCCTAACTATCTTTTGGATCTTTTGACTGAAAGCTTCAAGAAATTTATTATCAAGTGCTCTCTGATTTTGTTTTCAGCTATGTCATCGTTGTCGAACATGACTTGAGTGTCTTGGATTACTTGTCCGACTTTATTTGCTGCTTATATGGGAAGCCAGGTGCTTACGGTGTAGTTACGTTACCATTTTCGGTCCGAGAAGGTATCAATATTTTCCTGGCTGGATTTGTTCCAACAGAAAACCTTCGGTTTCGAGATGAATCTCTTACATTTAAGGTAACATATTGGCGCATAGGATTTGAACTACTTGTTCAGTTATGAAACCTTTGACTTATGTTAGTATGGTCCTGTTAGATTGCGGAGACCCAGGAAAACGCAGAGGAAGTTGCTACGTACCAGCGGTACAAGTACCCTACCATGAGCAAAACACAGGGAAATTTCAAGCTCTCTGTCGTTGAGGGTGAATTCACTGATTCTCAGATTGTTGTGATGCTTGGTGAGAACGGCACAGGGAAAACTACATTCATCAGAATGCTGGTACATCTTTCTCTCTCTCCCCTCCCTCCGCCGTACTTCCCTCTCTCACCTTATTCTTATCTTGCAAGCCTTGTAAATAGTGCTAGTATTCAAAATGATATGAGAACCTTCGGCTCTTTAGTTTCTTACCAGTACAGACACTGCGAGCTTGGCACTATATAGAAAAAATCATTACTATCCATTTCAAGTTTGAAATTTCAACAACTGCAGAATATGTCTAGTTTTTTCTTTGCGACTATTAAAACTTGTGTTAACTCCCTAGAAGTCTAGTACTCTGAAAGTCAACTAAGTACTACTGAATCAAGATTCCTATTGGATATTGCTAACACAATTTAGTTTGGTGGTGCTTCAAACTCAATGTAGACAATGTAGTATGTTGCTTTTTGAAAATGTTCATCTTAGGTGAATGCAGTTTATCTTCCTCTATATAAAGTGGGGTGCAACATTTAATCTATTGATACCGGCTCTCCAAAGGTGTGAATTTTACCTTAAGAAATCAAGGGTACCTTGTCTTTCTGATGGTACTGTATTGTATACTTCTGATTTTATAAGAAATTTACTGTTACATGGCTCAAATCATGTGAAGCTCATCTGGCTAAAACAGTACATAATGTAATTTTACTGAATTGATGAAGCAGTTGCATCATTCTTTCTTGTTGTGACTGGACAGGCTGGGTTGTTGAAGCCAGATACCATGGAAGGAACTGAGGTTGAAATTCCTGAATTCAATGTGTCCTACAAGCCTCAAAAGATCAGCCCAAAATTCCAGCATCCAGTGAGGCACTTGCTTCATTCGAAAATACGCGATTCATATACTCATCCTCAGTTTGTATCTGATGTTATGAAACCACTCCAAATTGAGCAACTCATGGACCAGGAAGTTATTAATTTATCAGGTGGAGAGCTCCAGAGAGTAGCATTATGTTTGTGCCTTGGAAAGGTATTTTCTTCTTCCACTTCTAACTTTGTATGGGATAAGGCAATTCTTTTTTTGCATCATATGGTTTTGAACTTCTGAAGGCTTCTCATCTTGTAATGTTTTTAATTGTTCAGTATACTAAATGTATATTTTCCATTGGGTTTTTTAAGACTCCTTCTCGCTTTGCTTTTATGGTTTAGTAAGTTTTTGTATATTGTATCAAGCACAACGATAATATATGGTCCATAATCTGTTTGTGATGCTTCACCCAGCTCGAGTGTGATTTTTAGCATGTTAAATATCAACACAGTCCTTGGCTCATGTGTGAAAGCAATTTTCCTAAACGGTACTCCCTCCACCCCATAATATAGTCCGCATTGGTTTTACCAAAAGTCAAGCTTCACAAACTTTGACCATGTTTATAAGGAAAACCTATATCTACAATATCAAATGTATACCATATGAAAATATACTTCATGATGAATCCAATGGTATTGAATTGGCATTCTAGATGTTGATAAATTTCATTTTTTCTATAAACTTGGTCAAGGTTTACAAGATTTGACTTGGAAGAATCTAATGTGTACTTTATTTTGGGATGGAGGGAGTAATATTTAATGGGGCCAAGAACATACGCCCTGTCAGCTTATTGATACCAACTTTGTGGTTGTTCAGCCTGCAGATATTTATTTAATTGATGAGCCAAGTGCATATCTTGATTCAGAACAGCGTATTGTTGCCTCGAAGGTTATCAAAAGATTCATCCTTCATGCAAAGAAAACTGCATTTATTGTGGAGCATGATTTCATCATGGCAACCTACTTAGCGGACAAGGTTATTGTTTACGAGGGACTTGCTTCTATTGACTGTACTGCCAATGCACCACAGTCTTTGGTATCTGGAATGAATAAATTCTTATCGGTAAGTGCAGGGTAATAAATATTTACAAGATGCTATACTTCCTCCCTCTCGGTTTATTAGCCCTCCTTGTATTTTGGGTCAACCTTTGACCATAGGTTTGACTGCTAAATAGAAATGATGTGCCATAAAAATTATATTGTAGGATTCCTAGTTGAAACTAGTGGGTTTGTGTATCTCGCTGGTATATTTTGTGTTGCTTCTCATTTTTTGCATAAAATTGTACGTGTCTAACCTCCTATTCAGTCATGGAAGTTTACATTTACATCTTCTCGTGTCTTTATCAACATGTATGTGTAACGAATAAATATGCAGGTGTTAGGTAGTTTCTGGAGGCTATTATTTGGGTTTTAATATATTGTATCAGAGTTACCTCTATAAGCTTGATTTAGGAACAATATATAGAGCCACAAAAATGTATAGGAAAACAGCAGCAAACTGATCGGAATTTATGTTCACCTACTCCATATCATAGACTTCCATGTCAGCAACACGTAAATGTGAGCGGCAGCCAATGTTCAGGATATCGGTAACTGGTACCATATCGGTCAGGTGCCTAGTAGGGATAAATAGGCGATTTTTTCCAGTTAATCGGCCGATAAATCAGTTATTCGTCCGATAAATCAGTTAATCAGCTATTCGGTGACCCACCGAGTAGCGATTAACT
>CBMN010757862.1:0-10640 GCA_000582825.1 Hordeum pubiflorum
GCACTCGAAATAAAGCAACCCGGCTGGAATTCCGATATATCTAAATGGCAACGTTTATTTCCGTCTAATACAGATGGGTAATAAACTGATAATACAAACATTTATTTTTGTTATCACTGTATTGTATATAATATAAATTTAGGAAATTGCATGGATGTGTCTAGCTTTTTTGTTTTTCGTTCTATGCTCTGGTGGAATGGTAAAGAACTGGTCAAGCCGGTTTGCATGGTGAGTATTGTCCGTTACACGTTTTAAGACATTCGACATGAAATATTCATGCTAACTACATATATTGCTTGTGCAGGATGGGTATGAGTTGCGAAAGCAATTCTTATTATACTTGCTAAAACATCGTGCGAATGAAGCTAAAGACAACTTTCCTAATATTGTTGGAGAATTTCCTAAGCGCATCAAGTAGATCTTAATTATTTATAATGAATTTAGTCGGATCATCGCTCAATTTGTTACACGGACACGTCGTCAATTTGTTTTTTTGTTATGGATTTACATTACAAGTGAAGTAATTGTGTTCATGTTATATCGTCTCTACGTATAAAAATTCACATGTATTATAATTGTATAACTCGTAAACATATTTCAAAGCCGTGGCAAGGCACGGACACTCTACTGGTATAAAATAAAAACAGGCTTGCCATCTATGGCCCTGCTCCAACGCGGGCGCGCCACGTCAGTCAGACCAGGTTCCGTTTCACCAACCGCCCGGCCCACTGAGGAAACAGAAGCGTCCGCAGCGAGACCCCAGCTTCCACCAGCCGCCAGTTCCAAGGAGCGAGGCATCCATCATCCGCGAGCTGAAGCGCGCGCTCCCCTTCTCACCAACCACCGCCACGCCTCCTCTGACGACGACGGCCATGGCTGCGGCGATGTCGGTGTCGGCCGTGGTCCCACCTGCGGCCGCGGTGGCGCGCGCGCGGACGCTGATCTGCGTGCCCGCCACGGCGCGCGCGCCGCGGGAAATGGCGGCGGAGGTGGCCGCCGCCGCCGCGCTCGGCGCCGACCTGGCGGAGCTCCGCCTCGACCGCCTAGCCGGGTTCGCCCCACGCCGGGACCTGCCCGCGCTCCTCGCCAAGCCCCGCACGCTCCCCGCCCTCGTCACATACAGGTGGGTTTGGATTTTTATTTTTATTTTTTGCGAGAAGGGAGCAGTCTGGATTATGTTGGGAGGTGTTATAGCGGGGTTTAACTGAATGGGGGATTTTAACTTCGCCATGCATCATCATAAGCAAAACAAGAGTATGCACTTGTTTGGTTAATTGCCTATAAACATCGCCTGTCGAAGCTAAATGTATGTTGTTTATTCTTGGTTTCATAGGCCGAAGTGGGAAGGTGGTGAATATGAAGGCGATGATGAACCGCGATTCGAGGCACTTCAATTGGCAATGGAACTGGGAGCTGAATACGTTGATATTGAGCTTAAGGTTTGCACCGAGTAGAACATCTCTTTCTCTTCTGCGAATCGAATCACAAGGCTAATTCACTAGACAAATAAATCTTTATGCTCTGGAATAGAAGAATCAACATTCCACCGGCATTGTGTGTGTCTTGTGTGTGTGCCAGTTTGAGCTGATGCTAGCAAGTTCTTAACTTAAGAGACACGTGCACTAAGATAAACCCTGTCTAAGGTTAACAAGATACTACTACTAATTAGCGTTGCTTATTTTCCGGGATATGACTCTTGCCTTCTGCAACAATGAATAATTTGGTAGCTGCTTACAATAATCTTTGTTATTGTGCAGGTTGCTGACAAATTTATTAAATTTATGTCCGGAAAGAAACCTGAAAACTGTAAGCTCATTGTTTCATCCCATAACTATGATAACACTCCTTCGACAGAAGAGCTTGCAAGCTTGTTGGCTCAGATTCAAGCAACAGGAGCTGATATAGTAAAAATTGCGACCACTGCTACTGAAATTGTTGATGTTTCAAGAATGTTTCAAATACTTGTACACTGCCAAGTAAGTTTGCTGTCTAATTCTAAGCAAGTTCGGCACACACTAGTGTTAGCCGTTGCTATTTTTCGTGTTTATAGTATTAGTCTGCAAGACTGCTGTATATGCCTCATTTAGCCCAACATCTGCTGATGAAGTGATGATCCCATAAGCTAAGATCGAAAAGGATAATATTCTCTATGAGGAATCTTCTCTAGTAGATCTGTACTTATATGATCATATCCAGGTGGATGATCGCCAAAGATTCTTAACATGATTAGAGTTCTGTCAAAGTTTAGCTTTTCTCTGGTGTGAGGACATCCAAATATTGCTATTTTTAGTATAATTTTTGTTGCATATAGTGTACTGCGATGGCCCAACAAAACTGTAAATTTCTTACTCCTCCGTACCGGTGCATTAGGCACACTACGAAAACCAAATAATCCCAAGGCGCTTAGGCGCGGTGCATTAACTTCCACCTCGTTCCTTGTTTCTTGTCATGAATAAAAGAATCAACCAGTAAGAGATGTGGGGCGTGTATGCTTTCAATGACTTGAGACTACCTAGGACGGCATGCAGTGGTCAGTTCATTGCATGCAATGGTATTAATTAGCAGATAAATATTAAGTTCTCTCGTTTTCCCCTCCACCTTGGTCGTGGCGCACAACCTAAGATGCCTAATGCACCGGTACGGAGGGAGTAGCTGAGAATGCACTTTCGATGTACAGACATCGATTTAGGGGTTCTCGCACTTGAGTGAGAGATTATGCTATGTGACATGTCCATGACTCCATGCTTCATTTCTCAGGTGCTTTAGCAGGATTCCTAGTTCACATTATCTTTTATTTGAATAATGCATTAGGAAAAGCAGGTGCCGATCATTGGACTGGTGATGAACGACAGAGGTTTTATTTCGCGTGTTCTTTGCCCCAAATTCGGTGGATACCTTACTTTTGGCTCTCTTGAAAAAGGAAAAGAATCTGCAGCTGCACAGCCAACCGCTGCAGACTTGATTAATGTGTACAACATTAGACAGATAGGCCCAGATACTAAGGTGTTTGGTATTATTGGAAATCCTGTGGGACACAGTAAAAGTCCAATTTTGCATAATGAAGCTTTCAGATCAGTGGGTTTGCATGCTGTGTATGTGCCATTTTTGGTGGATGACTTGGCTAAATTTCTTTCGACCTACTCGTCGCCAGACTTTGCTGGCTTCAGGTACTTAATCTTAGTGAGCCACATCATATACTGTTTCAACCAGAGGTTAATTCTTTCCATCCAATGAACTGGATTGCAGTTGTACAATTCCCCACAAGGAAGCTGCAGTTAGGTGCTGCGATGAGGTCGATCCTATTGCCAGGGTAATTTCATCCTCCCTTCTTCTGCTGCTCCGTTCATTGAATTGTTGAACCATTTAAGACACCCAGATTAACATTTGGGAGTATGACATTTTCCAGGACATTGGAGCTGTTAATACAATTATTAGAAAACCTGATGGGAAACTTGTAGGCTACAATACCGATTATGTCGGTGCAATTTCTGCTATTGAAGATGGAATAAGAGGTTTCTACATGCCACTATATATTGAACCATTGTATTATTGCTGATCAGTATTCAATTTAAGTGGCTGTTAAACAAATTGGCAGCAACACAACCAACGCGTTCTACCACGTCACCACTGGCCGGAAGGCTTTTCGTTGTTATTGGGGCTGGTGGTGCAGGGAAAGCACTTGCTTACGGTGCAAAAGAGAAGGGAGCAAGAGTTGTAATAGCAAACCGCACTTTCGGTATGCATTTCCTTTGGACTCTGTGCTATCGATATTGATCAGCATTCATAGAGCACATGCTACATATTAAAAGACCCATCAATTTTCATATTGTATCCTTACGCCGCTTCATGTTTCAGGCAACTATACAGTTTGTCGTTACATTTGACTTATTCCGAGTGTGTTGTATCTCAAATGTAACAATCATTGTACTTTCCAGCACGTGCTCAAGAACTTGGTAACTTAATTGGTGGGCCTGCTTTGACTCTTGCGGAGTTAGAAAACTACCACCCGGAGGAAGGGATGATTCTTGCAAACACAACAGCAATAGGAATGCATCCAAATGTCAATGAAACTCCTCTATCAAAGGTTTAAATCTCCTTGTTTTGCTAGTCTGAAATACAATCAAATATCTTCTGCATTTCTAGTTTCATATACTAATGATATAATTTTGCAGCAAGCGCTTAAATCTTATGCTGTTGTCTTCGATGCGGTCTACACACCGAAAGAGACAAGACTTCTTAGGGAAGCTGCAGAATGTGGAGCCACAGTTGTAAGCGGTTTGGAGATGTTCATAAGGCAAGCAATGGGTCAATTTGAGCATTTCACGGGCATGGCAGGTAAAAATTTGATGCTTATATTTTTGTGTCCTTGCCCATGAGTTCGTCTGTGGTAGTAACTAGTAAGTCTTACATCGTTTCTCCTATGACTCGTCATACAGCTCCAGATAGCTTGATGCGTGATATTGTTCTGAGAAAGACATAATAAGGTTTGTTCAAAATGCATCCTTCCCTTCCATAGGACTGTCTGGAAAACTACTTAGGTGCCATTATCTTTGCACGTTTCCCTGTTTTCACGTTTTCACTTTTGTTCATGGTAAAATCACGATGTTTCTATTTTCCTTATGTTTCAAGGTTGTCTATAAAATACTAAAATGTGTTAGATATCTGAATGAGGTGGCGGTACATTGTTTGGAGATAAAGTTAGTGTGGCGGTGTGGCCATAATATCTGCAGTTTTACTTCCATGGATGCATAATGGTAAATTTCAATATAACTGTCTTTGTTTTCAGCGGTTGATGGTAAATTCCGAGCACTGGCAAATTCTTTGGACAACCCTAGCGCTGTGAAGGGAAACAGGAGCACATCACTCAAGCCTCGATTGTGATAGACAGCATCCATGTCTGCGGATTTTCGTATAAGTTTTTTGGATTTGGAATCAGCAGTCTTTGTGAGTAGATTGTGAGATGGCCTCGCTTGAAAATTTGCATTGTATAGCCCAAATATATTGGTTTGCCAGAAGTTGGTGCATCAGAAAACAGCGAGGAGGCTTTGCTTGCCAGATTGCATTAGTTTTGTAGAATACTAGTAGTAATGATATATTAATATACACCTGTGGAATCATGCATGGCATGTTCCATTTTCCGATCAAATTTGCTCCCCGTTTGCGGTTGGAGCGCCTGTTATCGGATGTTCTGTTTACCCCACCGAAGGAAACTACAGTTAAACGAGTCGTCGAGCCCCATCAATAAAAGGAAAAATGAAAGAAGAGGTCGAGCTGGTGCAATAAGAAACAAAGAGAAAGAAGCTAATGCATATCAAAAATGAAAACTCCCTACAAAAAAGATATCAAAAATGAAAATTACC
The DNA here is from genome assembly GCA_000582825.1 of Hordeum pubiflorum. Classification (NCBI taxonomy): domain Eukaryota; kingdom Viridiplantae; phylum Streptophyta; class Magnoliopsida; order Poales; family Poaceae; genus Hordeum; species Hordeum pubiflorum. The sequence continues at coordinate 5,361 of CBMN010757862.1, forward strand.
AAATCAAAAGAACGATAAATGAGTCCCATAAATAAGAAAAATGAGAGAAGATTTTGGGCTGGTGCAATATTATTAATGAAAGAGATAGTTGAAAACAGAGAAAAAAACTATAATACATATGTAAAAATAAATTCTAAAAAAAAAACATATGTAAAAAAAAAACAAATCAAAAGAAGAATAAAAATTGGGGCATTCCGAGAATTGAACTCGGGACCTCTCGCACCCTAAGCGAGAATCATACCACTAGACCAAATGCCCTTTGTTAATGCTGACAGAGAGGAATCTTTATTTATCATCATCTCAGACCGATTGCACCACCTAATTGTCGCCCTGTGATGATTCAGGCGATAGTTCTTCCTTCTTCGGCTCTCCCCCACGAGAGCCGGAGCAGGAATTGCAACAAAACATATTCCCGATTCCCTCCGTCCCGAGCTCAGATCTCCCCCCCATCTGCTTGATCGCCTCGCCTCCCTCGTTTCTCCGTCTCGCGCGGCTCGGCCAGGGGATCCGGCGCGGGGAGGAATGGCGTCGCCGATGTCCGGAGACGCACGCACGCCGCCCCGGGGGGCGGCGCCTTACGCTCTGTACCAGTTCGGCACCAGCGGCGCCGCCGTCGCCGTCGCCACCGCCGTCACGCATCCGCTCGGTCAGCCAATTGCTCCTGCACGCTGCTGTTAACTGGTATATATATACCGGGTTCGGTTTGATGGGGAGAACAGATTTGCTAGTACCTTGCCGTAATCTGTCACAGGCATACGAATTTCGGGTAATAGTCCAGGCCTAGTTTTACTTGCATCCATCAGTGCTAAACATTGTTGGCTGAGAAGCCGGGCGATAGACTCTACCATTTGCCACTGCCCCTTCAAAGGGAAGGAGACGACCAAGGCCGGTTCGTTACAAGTTGAAAGGATGAGGCAAAATGCCGGGTGATGCCACGTGCTCGTCACATAACATCGAGAGAGTAGGCTTCAGTCTCCATTGAGCTGCACTGCCGTGCAGTGTCGAGATGCGCCTTTTTGTGCCCTAAGACCTTGTAAACTCTTCTATTGTCAATGAGATTGGCAGCTCTCCTGCTATCTTTCCAAAGAAAAGAACATCTGATTTGCAATGAATTAGTATGTGTGATGGAACTAGAAACTATGTTTAAGTAGATATGGAAGCTTGGGATATTTTCCCTGTGGAAAATAACCGTGCCAGTAAAACAACAGTTTTAATATTGAATTAGGTTAAGGTACAGTTTTCCCAGCACAACAGGCTGTGTTGAGAAGTGTTCATCCATCAGAGCACATGATAAGCTGTGCTTTGGGAATATATGTCCTCATGGATGATGGTCTGTATGTTGATATAGATGAAACGTGTATTTGAATGTAATGCATGTATTATATGCTGTCTATGCTTATTACTTCGCCTAATCAGTGCATTTATTTTAAATTCTTAGCTTGGTTTATTTCCTCATTCAAACATTTAGTAGGGTTTGCTACCGAAAAACAGAATGCGACAAATGAGACTTTTTGTCTGGACCATGCTGGATACTGGTTAACATAAGCAAACAAAAGGGGACATATGAATGTGGAGCCAAAGCAAATTAAACATATATTGGTTTGACCAAAACTAAGGAGGTCACACGGCCCAGATTTGTTGTGATTTTTTGGAGATATTTGTCAAGTAGCACCTGGATTGAAAATCGAGTCATGCTTCTGACTTGATAACAGTGAATTATCTATTGATACACTGCTAAATGATAACGTTGTAAAAGGATGACCACTCTTTTATGTATATTTGTTTCTCCAAGAAATAAGAAACCCTTTATATATGTACCATCATTTTCATCGTGCAGATGTTATCAAAATTAGACTCCAAATGCAGCTTGCTGGGCAAAGAGGAAACTTAGTTGGAATGGTAAGCACAGCCTCAGGTCTCGCATCATCCATGTATCACCTTTTAATGCTAAATTTAATAGTTCTAATGAAATCTATCAGGGGGGAATATTTACACAAATGGTACAACGGGAAGGGCCTCGTTCACTCTATCTGGGATTTGCACCAGCATTGACTAGATCCCTCATCTATGGTGGCCTTCGATTAGGATTGTATGAGCCCTGCAAACATGTCTGCAGCTATGCATTTGGTTCAACAAACTTTGCTTTTAAATTTGCATCCGGAGTAGTTGCTGGTGCCCTAGCAACTGCATTGACTAATCCGATGGAGGTTTTAAAGGTACAGTCTTGTGATACTTAATTCAAAGTATGAAATAGTTTTATAGACATGATCTGGGCACATCCTATAGGTGAGGTCACAGATGAGTACAAGCAGAATTAGCACAATTGGAGTGATGAGGGAGATTGTATCAGAGGAAGGAGTCAAAGCGCTTTGGAAAGGAGTTGGCCCAGCTATGGTGAGAGCAGGCTGCCTCACGGCATCACAAATGGCAACTTATGATGAGGCCAAACAGGTATACACCATTTTTTGTTGTCTTTTGATTGAAAGGAATGAAATTGTCTCATGTACTACTAATTGAGCCACCACTGAATTTTCTTCTTTATTTACTTTAGGTCTTGCTGATGTGGACACCACTTGAAGAAGGTTTTCAATTACATCTCATGTACTGTGAAATTTGTCCTGCATTTTGATGCCTATACTTGGGTGAAATATGTTGATAGCTATTTTTCTGTGCGGCTGAAAGGTCGAGTTGCATCGCTGGAACAGCTGGTACACTTGTGACTGCACCTATTGACATGATCAAAACAAGGCTAATGCTGCAACGGGAGTCCAAAGGTGCCAGAGTATACAGGAATGGTTTCCACTGTGCTTACCAGGTGTTAATCTTCATCCTTAGCTGTGAATTTGTATTTTGAAGTGTGCGGCTGTGAATGAAATTGGAAAACGTTAATAAATAATATTAAATTTAATCACTTAACACAGAACCAAATTGCACAGTTTGTACATAGTAGTTGGCACAATATGAGAAAAGGAGCATATTTGAAGAGTAGAAATGCATTAATTTTACAGAGTACCAACAATTGGCTAGTTATCCCCACCAACTATAAGAGGATTCACATTTTCTAGAACCCCATGCCATGTCTATAATTTATGTTTGGAATTAAGTGTAAATGCTTTCATTTATTTGGAGGTCTCAGATCTCAAATCTTAAGCCGCTAATGTATCTTATACATTTGTGCTTTGTTCACAGGTTGTCCTGACAGAGGGTGTAAAGTCACTTTATAAAGGGTGAGGACTCCATAAATAACACATATAGTTTTTCGCTTTATTCAACAATTCTTGATCATGTCGTTAAATAATTTGCACTTCTTGAGAGACAAAAAAGGATAAATATTAACTTTACCAGTATACTTATGGAAAACGGCAACTAGTTAAAGATCAATAGGATATGATTATACGAACAACAATCCAAAGCACTATTTATGTCATTTTTTACATTGAAACATGATTACGGGATTTACAGCTACTACAGATTGAATTGATCCATTCGAATTAGTTTCTATTTGAGCCCCTTCTACTGTGATTTCCTAACAAACTCTGCAAAATTTTCAGTGGGTTTGCCACCTTCGCAAGGTTAGGCCCTCAAACAGCAATCACTTTCGTCGCGTGTGAGAAGCTGCGCGAACTCGCTGGAATGTCTGCTATTTAGTACCGCGTGAGATTGAAGAAAAATACGGTTCAATATTTGTCTAGCTAGAGGGCATATTTTACTCCACTTATTTATCAGCATTCTTTCCACATTCATGACAAAGGAAAATTCATGAGGATCTGTCAGAATCATAGCACTGACTTTCGAAAGGACAAAGAAATAGCATGGGCTGCTTCAATGGTTAGCTTGTAGTACTTGCTACCGATCAGATTCTCTCTTCATGTCACAAAGTAGCGAGGACAGAATAATGTTACTCTCCATTTCTAACTTTCAGCCCAATCTTCGCATTGTTTATTTTCTTCAGATATTGCAATATACATCCAGATGGTGATTTTCGTCGCAAGAGATTATGATTTTATTTGTGTTATAAAATGGATCATCACTGCCAAACTGCATGACAGTACACAATGCAATCAACTCCACCATCTGGAAAATAAAGCTGATGTATCTGTAGATGCATGTGCCTAGATAAACAATTTGTTCTCGTTCTGTACGTGCCAAGGAAGAAAAGAAAAACTGCTGGGAAAATGCTGTTCATTAAGTTCGGTCTGCCAAATATCAGTTTGAATCAGAACTGAGCAATGGATAATTATCTTCAAATGGCTGGAATCCAGCAATATGCAACGTGCTAACTATGTGAAGGGTTTTTTCTCCTCCATCAGGAAAAAAGAACACAAGATGTGGGTTATTACAAAAGCAAAATGGCCCCCATTTCTCCATATATTAATATGCTTCTCAATAAATTTACATACAAAGAACACGTGAGCTAGCTCTGTTTTATCTCAGCTCAACTCTCAATTTACTTTTCACCTCTTCTCTGACGTTCCACTGCAACCCAAATTGTAGTTAAGATCAGAGTCCAATCAAATCAGGACACCATTTAAAAATGACTGCATAATGTAACTCGGTTGCATGTACTAACCTGCATGTCGTTAATCTCCTCGTCAGTGAGTGAACGTTCCATTGACCTATAGGCTATCCTGTAGCAATGACTCGTCATGCCTTTCTTGTTTGTGAAATTGTCTATTAGTTTTACCTGTAAAACAAAAAAAAAACAGCCCTTTAGATTAAGATGTGGACCTACTGAATTCCATGATACAACAAACTAGTAATACTAGATGAAGAAGCTTAGGCTCCCAACAATAACCGAATCACCGCTAGCATTTTAAGATAAGAGATTAAAAAGCAAAAGAGTTTGCCTATAGGTATGCATGTTACGTGGAATTGTGGACACTGACAAGAGCTGGGGCCCATGGAGATGAACTAGAATCGTAGGGCCTGTTCGGCAACCATCCAGCTCCGTAAAATACGGGAGCGGACGGAGCGCCACTTTCGCGACTCCACGAAAATAGGCTGCGGGCCGCTCCGCTCTCGGGGCTGCGGAGCGGAGAGCTGCCGAACAGGGCCGTAATGTACCATACTAGCAGAAGGAGCTATAAATAATGCAAGGAAAGTCTGGCACTAACTAAACCATTGCCGGATGGAGTGCAGTAAGGCTGCCATAAGCTTGCAGAGACTAGAGCAAATTCTTTGCCTAATTTGGAGTAGGGCGTTTTGGTGACCGAGCTCCATGGAGCCCTTTATTTTTGAAAAATTCAAAATTCAAACTTTTCGACTTCAAAAAATTCCGAA
>CBMN010757870.1:88-11600 GCA_000582825.1 Hordeum pubiflorum
AAATTGTGAATGAATGAAATATCAAAAAGTATATTTGTTGGGAAAAAAACCCCTCCTTCTCTTCCTATTCGGCAGGGCACGAATATATCACCGCCCTACACCAGGAGGAAAGGAGAGGGAAAAAAAAAGGATGAGACATCGGCGGCAGCTAGACATCTACGTCCCTCTGCAGTAGGTCCTACTACGTTAGAGGATCTCGTTCCACAACCGGACGGACGGACGGTTGCCCTAGACACACACTGTGGAGTAATACTAGTACTACTGTAGATAGATAGATAGATAGAGTCGGGGACGGGGACGGAGACGGACGCCGCCGCCGCCTCCTCTTCCTTCTTCCTCGCCGCTCGCCCGCCCGCCCGCAATCAAGGTATGGATGCTTCTTTTAGATCTCTCCATCCACTTTATTTTAGTCGAGTCGATTGATTTCCGCTCCGAATCACAATTTCTTTCTTTCTTTCTTTCTTCCTGGTCACAGCCATGATTCAAGGCACCAGGCTTGCTGCTTGCTCTTGATTGATTCCGAATCTGCAGCCATCTCCTAAGAGATAGAGATACAGATACAGATACAGATAGAGGAGAGAAGAGAAGGGGAGAGATTGATGGAGGAGTCCATCAGCCTCGGAGGCGACCAGGAACAACACCCCACCGCATCTGAGCCACACCACCACGGGCCTCTTGATCCCACCAAGGCGCAGTCCCACGGCGACATGATAGATCTCGAGCAGGGCCAAGTCCATGACACGGACCAAGCCTTCAATTTGAATCTGAATGCTGCACCACCAGACCCAGTGCCACTGCCATCCCACCAACAACCACAAGACACTGTCACTACCACTGCCAAGGCTAGTACTAGTTCCGTCGTCGTCGAGATCATCGACCTCGAGGAAGGACAGGTCGCCTGCCAAGAATCTCCTGCTGCCCAAGATGCAGATAACCTCCAGCCCAAGGCCCAAGAAGAAGAAGAAGCCCTGCCTGCAAATGGAGTGCAGCCTCCTCTGCCATCCCGGCAACAACCGCAAGACACAAAGGCCGCCACAGCTTCTGATGACATCATCGATCTCGAAGAAGGGCAGGTTGAGGACATGGACCTCTCCGACGACAATGCCGTCGTCCTTGTTACAAAGCACGGTGTTTCAGCTGAGACAGCCAAGGGCAGTGATGGGCCTCCCCTTTCAAGACCGAGCAGCGTCTTTATCGACCAAAGCCGTATCCTCTGACATGTGTGACTAACTTATTCCTCCTTTGTTTCCATCTTCCTACCTTCAACTGTATTGACATCAAAACAGTGCCAGGGTCACAGACATGTATCGTCGTTATTTCCAATCGGACCGTTTCTAGATGTTTTTGTTCCTTGATATTGCGTGTTCAGCCACAAGAGGAGTTAAAAGAGCCCGGACAGAATCAGCTGAGCCTTCTGTCCGTGTAGTCTACAACAACTTGACAAGGTCCGTTAAACATGAGATGCTTTTTATTCTGAATGAATTATTATCTATCTATGGGCTATGGCAGCGCATTGCATCTGTTACTTATTTTATCCTTTCATTTTAATTTCCCGATACATATTCCAGGGAAAGCAAAAGGAAGCTCATGGAACTGATGCAACAATGGTCTGAGTGGCAAGCTAGAAAGCAACACGCCTTGACGGTACTGTTCCTTACAACCGTGGCTTTTGCTGTTATGCTATTTTTGCATGAATCAACTTTATAATCTTTATTATTCCCATGTAAGCAGCTCTCCGAGTATGCTTTAAATGAGAGCTGTTTACATCGTTAGGATATGGGCACCAGAGATTAAGAACAACATGTGCATGTTAGAATTGATTTTGGTCCTCTTGTAATATAAATCTTTCATGTTCCCTGAGTAGAGCACCCTTGGGTAGTTAGTTGGTTTTCATGTTTTTGGGGTGCTATCGTTAATGCTTCACTGCTAAAATATAATTGTTGCCTTGGACAATAAAAGAAAATAGTGACTTGTGTGAGGTTAAATTTGAATAAGTTACTATAGACTAGAATAGGATTGATATATCTATACAACATAGAAAGTTCTGTACACCAGATTCCCCTTTGTTGATAATTATTATTTATTTTGGTTGTGAAAATAGCAGGAATCTGTGGAAGAAGTCTTGGACGGTGGTGAAGAGACTTATTATCCAGCATTACATGTTGGTTCAGAGAGATCCTGTGCTGTGGTATGTATAAGTTCGCCATTGTTATCCTTCCTAAGCTCAGTCTGAAGATTAAACCTCCAACTAAAGTATGGGATTGCTGTTACAAAACTTTGGTTGGCCTGTTTTTGATTAAATTCATTCACTAAAATGGACATCGAAGACATGCTGCCATGCTGGAATTATACGAGTTTTGTTTCCCGAAAATTGAATTCTGCTACTTGCAATGTACCTGTCCTGAGCATCAAGATATAGCACCGCCTTTACATCTACCCAGCCAGCACACGAACAACCACTCATTTCCAGATGAGGACGGTGCTAACAGTCCCACAGACTGATATATTATTTCACTGAGGCTCCAGATTAGCTAGATATCACATAGTTGATTAGTTGCTTCATTTGGTTGTTGCTTTCGATATCCCCTTTAACACTACATTCGAGGAATTTCTCTTGCATCCCTGTAGTGGTAATAGTGCATTGTCTAACAGCTCATTGAGGTTTGGCTGTTGTTCAGCCCTTATTGGTAGGAGATCCTGAGTCCACTACTTCAGAGATAAAAATGAACAACCACGATTTTTTCCTAGTTAATTGATTGGCAGATAATATTCATTCATAGAGCATTTGGCGTTATGGTCATGGTCATGGGCTGGGCCCTGTGGCCATCTGGCATGTCCAAGACAGCAACATGTGCCCATTTAGGAAGACATAGCATTGTCCGAAAAAGAAAATTAAGGCATAGGATTGTCCTAAAAAAGGAGAATTAAGCAGTACTTGGATATGAGATATGAGATATTAAGTAGTAGTGGCAGCAGGATAGATGTATGTCTTAGTCTTAATCAAGGTTTTCGAGTCGCGATTCATGCGAGTCGCTCAGGGGTAGCGACTCGGAAAGAGTCGAGCCTGTAGTTGCGACTAGTCGCGACTCGCTTTTCGAGTCGACACTAAGTTGAGTCGACCTTTTTGTTGCGACTCATCGACTAGTCGACGACTAGTCGCGACTAGTCGAGCGACTCGAAATCCATGGTCTTAATTGTCTTTGGTACATGTTGCGTTTGAGCTGAGGTCTGACTTGTGGATTAAGTTAGTTAGAATCTAATAATTCTACCTTTTGTTTTATTTTGTTTTTCTTATTGAGAAGTCATTCTGGGTGGATAGCCAAGCACAAGAAAATGCTGCTGTGGATGATGGTGCGGTGCCGCTGTATGATCGAGAATTTACATTGGGTTCAACTCCTATGGGTGATTCGTCAAATGCTGAAGGGTATTTATGAATTCTGTCCATATTCCGACCTTGGTCTTTTTTTTTTCTGATCTTGCATTAGCTGGTAGAATTAAAATGCCATTTGTGAGTGACCTTGCATTCGGCATGACTGTCAAAGTTCCATCGCCTTTATTCCTTAATATTTTGGGCAAGCAACAAAGCTGTATTTACATGCTGGAGTCTTAATACTAGTTTCTGTATGACACCAATATATTGTAAATTAATGATGTATAATATGAGCAATTTGATTTATTTATATATGTCATATCTTGATCATCAAATATTATCTGTGAATAATCTTTGTCCTGATACTAATATATTCTGAGATCATGAATAGATGATTGAAGCTGGTATGCTTGTACTGAAGACATAGTAACTAGTAACTCCAAAGTTCAAAAACATAGTTCATTCTCTCTCAAGACATAGGCTTCTGTTTGCAAAAAAAAATTGTCTGACCATCTTTCTCATAGTTACTTCCGTTTGGCGTTTTTTCTCTTCTGATGATCTTTCTCATAGCTGATCTCTAATTATATATATATTGTAACTTTATGTGGATCTGCAACATGACTTGTCTTGTTTCTCTGGCAGGAAGAAAGATAAGGATGATTCTCGCTGTTTCAACTGTGGTTCGTATAGTCATGCTCTGAAGGACTGCCCAAAGCCTCGTGACCATGTTGCAATTAGCAATGCGCGCAAGCAGCATAACTTGAAAAGGAACCTGTCTAATGTTGGTAATCGTGGGCAAAATCGATACTACCAGAAAACGCCAGGCAAATTTGATGATCTCAAGGCAGGAGTCCTGGGATCTGAGACTAGAGAATGCTTGGGGCTCAGGGTAAGGGACGCGTTCCCTTTTTCAGTTAAAGCTTGTTTCATTTGATTTTGTTTGGATTTCTTGTTTGTTTCCTTTTTTCATGATTAGGATACATCAAATTTTCATTGTTAGGATATACCAATCTTTAGTTGAACTGTGAGATGGAAGGAGACCCATCTTTTAGCTTTCACCTGGTAGCTTAATTAAACGATCTGTAAATATGTGCATACACAAGCTGAAAGCAAATAGTTGACTATATTCAATACATCAGCCATCATAGCTTGAACAGCCATATATATGTGCAGATTCTTGTTCTTTTGAATTTTAGTAGTATGGATAAACAAACAGCAACATGTGTCAATCCAACCGTTTTGTTGTCTGATTATTGTCTAGGGTTAAATGATTTTGTTGTGAGTACAGCGTCCTTCTTTCGGTATGATCAACCATGACTAATTAAATTCCTGACAAATTCTTGAAATGATGCTTCAAATCCTTTTGTAATGAGCCAATCGCCTTTGATGTTAAAAAAAATATAGTTGGAACAAGGGATGGTATCGTTGCTAGCGCACTGGTTCAGTTTTGTGAACTCAAGTTTCTCTTGTCACTTAGGAACCAATAGCAACACTGCCCCAATTAATTTATGTTAACTTCCGCAAGTTTCTTTTTCTGAGAGTATCGCAATCCATGCAGGAAAATGACCCGCCGCCGTGGCTGCACAGGATGCGTGAATTGGGTTATCCTCCAGGTTACCTAGGTAAGCATTTGTGAGCCTTGTTGCTCTTTGACTTCGATCTGCAATATTCCGGTCGTTTCTCGAGGCTCATTCCTCTGTTATTTGTGACATCTTAGATGAGGTGGAAGATGAAGATAAGCCATCTGGCATCACCATATTTGGGGACGGGGAGGTGAAGGCAGAGCAGCAGCAGGAGGAGGAGGGAGAGCTCCCGGAGAAGGGCGAACCATCTCCGCCTCGCAAGAGGATGACGGTGGAGTTCCCTGGAATAAACGCGCCTGTCCCAGAGAACGGCGACCCTTGGCTCTGGGGCAGCGCTCCTCCGCCTCCTCTGCAGTCCTCCTCCTCAGGCCGTCACCAGCATTCATCATTGGATTCGAGGGACAGAGGCCCTCCTGCCCCTCCAGGCGTGGAGCATTACTCGTCAAGGTACCACTCATACGACTACGGACCAGCGACCCCTGGCGCCGGAAGAAGAAGCTCCTCTGGTTATGACGACGGCGCCTTTACCCCTCACGCGGCGTATTCAAGCAGGCAGCACTCGGGCTCGGGCTCAAGGGAGAGGGAGAGGGAAAGGGACAGGGACAGGCATGACAGGCACTACTACAGCAGCAGCAACAGGAGGTGAATGGAATGGAGCATGTGTGTGTAGCTGAACGAATTTTGTGGATCAAATCAAATGTACTGTTGAAGAATCCCTCCTTTATCTGTCATGTCGTCGTTGTTGACATAGTAGAGTACATTATTACATATGGCTGTGGTTTAAGAAACAAACAAACAAACAAACAGCCTCAGAATATCAGTTAGCACTTGCAATATCACTCACTGTCGAAGCTTCTTCTGTACGTAGATGTTATTTTGTTAATGATCAAAGACAATAGTAATGATCATCAAAGACCAAACTAGGGAGTACAATGTGTTTCTTCTTAGCAATTTCGCTGTCTAATTTCAATTGGTCTCACCCCTAAAGTACATACAAAAATGGATGATGATGATACTCCGCATGTGTTGCTCAAACACATTTTGTTAACCTCAATTGTTTACAAGCCCCGGTGTCGCACCCAAGGGTGACACCGGGGGTGGAACCCTAGCGCCGCTAGAGGCCCTCCCCTCCTTGACTCCCTTTGCCGCCGCTACCGCTGGCCCTCGCCACAGTGGTGGCGGACCCGGCTGTCGAAGGCGGCTGGGGTTGGTGGGGCGTTGGAGGCGAACGCAAGAGCTGCCGAGGCGACGGAGGCGGTAGTCGACGCGCGGTGACCAGGACGGTGCCCCTGCGTCGGGATGGCGGGGAAGATCCCTTATGGCGACGATCTGGGGGCGGAGGCGACTCAATTTGGGGATCTTTCGATTTCCTAGGTTATGGCCTCATTGATGCTTTCGGTTGCCGTGGAGGTTGCCGTGGAGGGATCAAGGCGCTACTTGTTGTGGCTTTTTTCTGGCCATGGCCTGGCACGAGCCAGAGTGGCGAAGCGGGGCCGAGTGACGCATCCTTGCAGGCGGTGCCGTGGGTTCTTCTTCTCCGCTGGTCACCGGCGGCGTGGGGGCTTGCTGGTTTTGCTTGGATAGTGGAGGTGGTCCTAAGGGTCTGCTAGCACAAGACAGTGTTCTGCTTGATGCCGGCCCTCACTGACCTGGCATGTTGATGAGTTCCGGAAGGCTTCGCCGGAGATCTTCATTGGGTGCTTGACGCCTGCAGATTGCTGGATCGGACGAGATTCGGCTGTGTGCGTCCCTTTTCAACCCGTGTGGCTTCAGGAGGGCGTGAGGTGAAGCTTCATTGACTGTTGACATTATGAGACATGTCGGTATTTCGATTTCCATGGTGAAGACAGTGGCAGAGATGTCATAGTGGCGGAGGTCTAAGGCCTAGTAATGGCGGATCGAGCCTCGGGGCGATGAGGACTTAGCTTGGTGGTTCGTGACTCGTAGCAACGGCATCGACAAGTGGGGGCCGACGACACAGGAGGAGTACAGAGTCTTAGCTTTCAGGGTGAAAACCCAGTGCGTGGCCTTAATTGGTTGTGACTAGCAGTGGCCTTGTTGAAGTCATTGTTTTAAGAGCGCGGATTTTCTTCAGGGTGAAAACCAAAGATATACGATCGGGCGATGACGGCGTTTGTGCACCGTTTTCTTTTTGGAGGCGTCATTTTTGGTGAATTTGGACTTCGGGTGTTGTCTTGGTGGTGGTTTGTGCTGCGGTTACAAGGAATTAATCACTGTTTGTTTTTTAGTTGTGTGCATCCTAATGTTTTTAGTACATTGCGTTTTTTGCAGAGGTTGGGTTTAATTGGTATCTCCGCGATATTAATATTTTTATTTTTGAAAAATTTTGTTCACAAGCCAATGTGCTGACAGCATCATCACTTGTTAAATTACTTTTTTTTTTGCGGGGTACTTGTTAAATTACTTAACTAGCAAGAGAACGAATTTGAAGGAGCTTATAGTTTGTCTATAATAACTGAATTCGAAACCCAAACGCAACAAGAATCAGAAGGAGGAGTATTTGATTTGACAAATGAGAGTCAAAGTACAGTAGAAGTAGATGTGAAAAGAAGAAGAGAAAAGTCAGCTTGGGTTGATGAATGGCGGGCAGGCTATCGCGGCGCGAGAGCAACGGAGGAAAGGTCGTCGGACGGCGGCTGCAGCGTGCGCTCCCACGCGCGGGACTCCACGTACACCCGCGACACCTTGCCGGCCACCCACGCCATCTCCGGCCGCTCCTCATCGGCGGCGCAACGCAGGCCCACCTCCACCAGCCTCTCCGCGGCCGCCACGGGGAACGAGTCGCCCAGCCGCCGGTCCACCCAGCTCCGGACGCGCCCGCTCCGGAGCGCCTCCGCCGCAGTGTCCACCACCGACACGCGCGCCAGCTCCTTGGTGGCGCGGTCGAACCGGTACCGGCTCTCCGCCCCCTCCCCGGACAGCAAACCCAGCAGCAGCACCCCGAACGCCCGCACGTCCCCCGCCTTTCCCTTGGACGGCTGGTCGTCGTCTGGCGCCGCGAAGTCGCTCGCGCCGAAGTGGGTGAGCACGGCGCGCACAGGGACGCCCTTGTTGGCGTCGGGGACGAGGAGGACGGAGGACGGCGAGACGCGGCCGTGCGCGGCGTCCGCGTGCGCGTGCGCGTACTCCAGGCCCTGGGCCACGTCCACGGCGACCTGCACGCGGGACAGCCAGGTGCGGAGGACTGTGTTGGTGTTGCTGCTGCTGCTGCTTCCGGCGGCGCGCGAGGAGGAGGAGGAGAGGCATGCGGCGAGGGTGGCGGCGCCGGTGGGGAGCTCGTAGGCGAGGTAGACGTGGGCGCCGGCGGGGCAGGCGCCGAGGAGTCGCGCGAGGCTGGCGTGGTGGTAGCGCGCGACGCGGGCGAGCGCGGCGGAGGCGGCGGCGGGCGTGAGGATGCCGCCTGGGAGTGGGAGCGGGAGCGGGCGGAGCTGGAAGAGCGCGGCGTGGCGGGAGCGGAGGGAGCAGCGCCAGAAGGTGACGTCGGAGGGGGCGCGCTTGGCGAGGAAGTTGTTGGTGGCGGCGGCGAGCTCGCGGAAGGTGTAGAGGACCGGCTGGTCCGGGAGGGAGGCGCGCGCCCCCTCCGCGGCGAGGCTGGACCGGCTGGACCTCGACCTCCAGGAGGCGGAGGAGGAGGCGGTTGTTGTTGTTGTTGTTGTTGTGGAGGAGGAGGTGCCGGTGCCGGTGCCGGTGCCGGTGCCGGTGGCGGTGGTGGAAGAGGATCGGCGGCGGCGAGAAGAGGTGGTGGATGGGAGAGCGTCTGAATGTGAGCTGGACTTGCACATGGTGGCCGTACGATGCCGTATGAATCAATCAAAAATAACAAACGATGAGGGCACAAGGGTGTGGTGGAGAAGAAGATAAGCGAGTAGGTCATCAAAGGGTGAGTGAGTGTGAGCGTGACAGCACAGTGACAGTGTTAGGCAATCGTCCCGCTTTCTTATACATAAAGCATAAAACAAAATACATGAGCCCTCTTACAAAACAAAACAGATCCTAAGCTAACCTGATAACATAAACTCAAACGCAGTGTTAAGTACTCCCTCCGTCCCAAAATAACTGTCTCAAGCTTAGTACAACTTTATACTAGAGCTAGTACAAAGTTGAGACAGTTATTTTGGGACAGAGAGAGTACAACATAAACTTACAAAACATTCTTTCAACAACAGTGGCTTTGCCTGTGGCGAGCTACTTTTGAAGGTATGAAAAGCTGCAAATTAGTGATGAAACCGTACCGAGCTCGCCTGAAGAGGCGACATGTTTTTTTTCCTTCGGTGGCCGTTCTGGTGCTGTCGAGAAGTTTGTTGCAAGTTCATGGGATTCTTCGGTCTTAATTGTAATTTTATTTTTTTGGCTGGGGTCGTTTGGGCTGAAGCTCGCGTCCTGTTGTACTTCTAGTTTTGCTAAGTTGGTATCTGCGTGACTTATAATTTATTCGTGAGATGCGTATTATCTTTGCAGAAAGAAAAAAAAGAAAGAATTTGTAAGCCGCCATGGCGATGCCATATATCTGACGGCTGTCAGCAGTTTTTAAGGTACGTATGTGATACAACAAACTAGCACATGACTTTTTCCAAATCAAACAAGGGCAATGATTAAGATTTGGTTATCGTTGTTGTAGCAGAATCATACATGGAGATGGAGTTGTTATATGAGTTGACCACACGATTTAGTACGAGGACCGTGTACCAAGTCTCAGGCGGTCTTTCTGGTTATGACCGACCGTTGTAATGTTCAAAGATAATGACACACAGACGAGACAGCTCTCTTTCTTTGTGCAAGGATAAATGGATGGATTCAATTCAAACTTGTGAGTCGTACAAAATTCAAACACAATGGGCATCCTGTATTGTAGTATTTCCTAGTAGGTTCTCTTCTCTTCTCTTCTCTTCTCTTCTCTTCATAATAGGATAGGATAGGAAAAAACATCAACATTTCCTTTGCGACACGGATCTTCTTATCAAGGAGGAGGAGGATATAAAGCAGAGTAGAGTAGTCACAAATTAAGATACCGTCTCTTTCTCAACTCACACGCAACTGCAAAACAGAGCTTAGCGGCATACAATTTTGTCATTATTATATTATATCCAGAGATCCCCGCAAAAAATATATATTATATCAAGAGATAATTTAGGGAATAATTCATTAGATCACGTTTTTGTGTGGGGTATTAATTAGATCACATTATATGTACGTATATATATTATTAGAACATACACCTTGGCTTTTCACCGTGTCCTGCTCCCATTCTTATTTTGAGCTGAGGGTGGCCTATAACTTTAACTAATAAAATGTAAATTATACGTCAGAAAAATTATACCGTCATAAAGCTCTTGAATACAAATCCAACAATGTACTTTTATAGCATACTTTATATTTTATCAGTCATATAGATGGCGAAATAAAAAGAAAATGACAAGCCAAAAGTAACAAAAAGGAAAACATATTTTGCTAGTATGTACTATTATTCCTTTACAACTAGTGATTTGTTGTTCGGCTACCGACGAGTTTCGAAGCCGCCATACCGTATTTGTTGTTCGACAGTTACTAATATGCATACCCACCTTGCAATACATGCGTAAGATGCCACTACTCCCTCCGAATAACATTAATCGTTGATTCCCTCCGATCCATATTAATTGTCGATGATTTAGTACAATCAGCGACAATTAGTATGAGGATTGAAGGAGTAGTATTCTTCTAGCTAGCATGTTTTCCTCATGATAATAGGCCTCACTATGGTCCGTCAGAGGATTATCATCTACGTTCAGCTCACGCCGGAGCGCCGGAAACAAATTGATTATGTAGAATTTTCTTGGGGGGATGATAGGTGCCGGTGCGCCGGCCCAAATTTGGGCCGGTCGCTGCCCAGCCGCCCGATTTGGGCGCATTCAGCCGTTGGATTGGGACTCCTTCCCTGTATCTTCTTCTTCCTCACGCTTCCCACGCTCTCGCCTCCATGGCCGAGAAGACGATCGGCCTCGAAGCATCACCCCGTGCGCTCGCCCCTCACCGCCGGTCGCCACCCTCGCCCGCGATTGCAACTCCCTCGCTGGATCCACACATGCAGCATTTTTCCTCATCGGATCCACGCATGCAGGAACTTTCGTCTGCGGTTGCAGCTCCCTCGCTGGCGGTGGCAGCTCCAGTAGGACGCCCACAGCTTCGGTAGCCGGTCGCAGCACCCCGACGACGTGCTCGCGAAAAAGTGTTGTCCTTCGGGTTTGCTGGTTGCAACAAAAATGTCAGCCGGTAGTAGCAAAAAATCTTGTTGGTTCCAGCAAAAAAGCTCGTCGGTGCCGCCACCCCATCGCCATTGAAGCAATATCGATCACCGGTTGTAGCATTTGTGATTGCCTGTTGTAGCATTTGTGATTTCCGGTTACATGTATGTAGCAAAAAAGGTCAACGGTTGTACCAAAATCAGGATATGGTTGTAGCAAAAGTGGCCTAATTAGAGTATAGCCCTAGTGTTGACCTACATAATTAGAGGAATTTACACTCTNNNNTGGCGCGTTGCTCACAAGCGTGTGCTCCGGGG
>CBMN010757883.1:0-21540 GCA_000582825.1 Hordeum pubiflorum
GACTGAGCCGGCATATCATCTTGAAATTTACGAGCGCACATGGTTGAGGCGTTGACTTTGGTTGAAGAGGCTCGTCCGCATCGATTCCTTCTTCATTCATGGTTGCTATGGTTGGCAGCGTGCATGATTTGTGTACATAGACGCGATTTTTTTGTCTAAAAGGACCACCTGTCCACTGCAATTGATAGAAAAGACCACCTCTGGGTCAGATTGACAGAAAAAGACCATCTGATTCGTGACGGCAGGCACGCCAGCCGACATGTGGGCGGCAATGCATGCCGCCTCCGGGCGTAGCGGCATGGCCTACTGGCTAGCACTGCGGCCGCCTCCTGTTGTGGCAGCAGGGCCCACCGCCTATCCCGTTCCGTCGCGGCTCGACCGCTCCCGACGATTCCGTGTGAGAGGCCACCTGCCGCCTGGGCCTGTGGCGGTAAGGGTTGCCGCCTCCGCGCATGGCGGCGGGCGCCACGTGTCGGCTGACGCGCCTGCCGCCACGACCCAAGTGGTCTTTTCTGGCAATTTGACCTAGGGATGGCCTTTTCCGTCAATTGCATTGGACATGTGGTCTTTTTGAACAAAAATTCCATAGAAGCATCTTTGATGGATGTCATCGAACCGACCACCTCAAATGTTCGCGGACAGCCGCCAGGTCAGAGACCCTTCAACGGTATCCATTGATTTTTTTACTCATTATCCCTTGTTTCTTGACTGTGAGCTGCAACTGGCAGTGGAGCAGACGGACCAAGAGGAGAGGAGTGGGAGACATTATCCAATTCAGAGCTTGCTGTATGCCGGTAGCCATGGTTCGCTGCCAGATCACCACCTACGCCTTGTTTATTCTGCAGCGCCGTTCGGAGCTCCTATCGAAGATCGGAGTAGGAGTAGGAGGCGTTGGACGCAGGCGCTGGATGAGGAAGAGTAGGAATAGGAGGCGTCGGACGCGAAGATGGATAAGGAGAATGAGAAGAAGGAAGGTTAGGCGGATCCGACACATCCTGCTGACGAGTTCGGCATGGGCGACGTGCTAGCTGAGTTCAAGGTGGCCCAATCAAACGAGACGACGAAGCAGCAGGGCATCCTCAACTCCATCCAGTCGGAACTCGAGGTCGCGGTAAACCGGCGCTACCTCCGTTAGGTGAATGTAAGGCTGAATGAAGTTTTCATGGACCTGTACACTGATGAGGAGCCAGAGTTGCGGGCTACGGCCAACGACTAGGGCGGGCGACACTACCGACACGAAGGCTGTCGACCTCTCCCACGACGAATAGTACTAGGGTAGGTTTATCTATGTATAATATAATGTTGTACTTCCTCCGTAAACTAATATAAGAGCGTTAGATTACTACTTTAATGATCTAAACGCTCTTNNATTAGTTTACAGAGGGAGTACGTAACTATTATGTGTTGTAAGTATGGATTTAGGACATGATATTTGAGGTTTATGGTTGCAGCACACGAAAATGAGGGGTGACAGAGACACAAATTAAACCTAGGCATGGACAGCCCAGTCCGAGCCCGGCCCCAAAAAAAATGGGCTTCGGGCTTGGGCTTCATTTTCCAGCCCGAAAGATAGTTCGGCCCGGGCTCGGGCTTCTCTTTTTAAGGATTTCGGGCCGGGTTTCGGGCTTCAGGTCGGGCTTACACGTACAAACAATAAAAATAGAATCCGAGCCGGGCTTTCGGGCTTGAAAAAAGAGTGCATTTCGGACTTTAGGCCAGGCTCGGGCTTGGGATATTTTCTCAGGCTTTGCAAAGCCCGGCCCGACCATGATCAGGTCAAACACAAATACACAGACATGTTACGGGAGACAGACATAACCAAATCCGTACGCGCACGCAGGCCGGCATCGATCAGCGCGAACCAGCCCGGCACGCGTCGTCGTCGGGGACAGATCGACGGCGACCCCAAACGGAATCTCGTCATCATCTAGGAGTATTCGCTACCCGGACCCGGTGGGGGTGGCGGTTCCGATCCCACCGCGACGTTGCACAGCACTGGTCAGTGGTCAGGCGCTCCACACCGTCCTCGTCGTCTTTTTTCCTCATCCTCTCTCTGGGTTCGGGGGGCGTGGACGAAAGCGAAGCTGGACGCGGCCTCCCCTCGTGGCGCCTGTCAAGAGTCTGCGGAGGAGCGGAGCGGAGGAGTGCGGTGCGGTTCGGTTGATTCAACTGCCCTCTTCGTTTCCCTCTCGCACCAAGGCGCAGGCAGAGGAGAGGAACCTCCCAAATTTGACGCATTCCGCTCCTCCGCTCCGCTCCGCTGCCACCCAGAGTTTCCAAAACACCAACCAGCGACGGACAGCGAGCCAGCGCTCCAATCCAAAGGAAGGAAACCTGCCCGACCCCAACCGGCCACCAAAACTTTCCATACCCCCCCTGCCGATCCTTATTGCCCCGGCGGCGAGGAGGAGGCTCGGCTCGTGGTTCCGAAACCGCGAGGCGAGGCGAGGCGAGGCGAGGCGAGGAGGAGGAGGCCGCGTGTTCCGGGAGCGGTTGGTCGCCTGCCGGCCGGCCGGCAGTCCCGCGGGCGGCGCCAGGTTGGTTCCTTCCCTTCTCTTTCCCTCCTCCCCCGCGCGTTCATGGAGGTCTTCGTGCCGATTATTCCTACCCAATTTCCGACCCTTCAGTGCCAGATTGCGACGTTGCCCAATTCTGACCATAGACTTCCCCTCTCTACTTTTCTGCGGTTCTAGACGGCTCGTGATTCGGCCATTGACTTGGCGCAGGCAGGCTCCTCTGGGTCAAATCCTTCATAATAATTGCTTGCACGCGGCATGAATTCTATCTACAGGCGGAAAAGGACAGGTGAGTGAAACACAAAGATCTCATAAGTGGGGGAAAGCAGAGCATTTGCCGTAGCCAAACAGTAGTAGGCCAATTTCTTCATGATAAATTGCTAGCGATTTCAATTCAGGAACTGTATTATTCTCCCCCTACACTAGATGGGGGATGGGGAGAGAAAGGACAGGTTAAACTGAAAGATCTCACAAGTGGGAGCAGTACTAGTAGTTTCTAGGACCTAATCATCTCATGGTGCCATGGTGGTGTCACTTCATGATGCGGGCAGGCATTAACTCGTGCTAAATTGCAGGTGGGCGGACAAAGCTGTGTGGTGTGGGCAAAAAGATGAGATGGGCTTAGGAGCAAGACAAGAACCAGTGGAAACAAAGGCATCATAAAGCAACAAACAAAGTCATCTGTCTGTCAGCCACCACACCAGATTGTTTTTTTTTTTTCGAGAACACCTCGAGAGGGGCAGGGGGTTCCTGCATTTCATTAAGAAGAGAATTGGTCCAGTTTATAAGGAAAACCAAAACCTAACATTCTCGGTTGATCAGGGAAAACCGAATAAAAACCCTAAAAGAAAGAAAAAGAAAACGAGAAAGAAGAAGCACCACACCGGATTGTGTGTGCTTGTGTTGTGTGGAATCCTACAGGAGCCGCTTGTTCCTGAAGCCAAGGGGCCAGGGTTGCAGAGATGGCGAAGAAGGGGCTCAAGAAGCTGCACGCCAAGGATGCGCTCGACTTCTTCAACCAGGTCATGGTGGAGCAGCCCCTGCTGCCGTTCCTCATCCCGCTCGGCCTCTTCGCGTGGTTCGTCGAGCGCTGGGTCGTGCCTTTCTCCAACTGGGTGCCCCTCGCGGCTGCCGTCTGGGCGACCATTCAGGTATTTATTGTTTCGTTCCCCTGTGTTTTGTTCAGATCATGAATAGATTCGTAGGCCGTTTGATGCCATCTTAATTTTAGTACAGGATTATTTATTTATTTGGAAATCCTGATCTGTTTTGTTCTGTCAAGTGCTGATAATGATTTTGCATGTGAGGTTAGCAGCAAGCAGCATTTATCTGGGCCCCTAATGGTTTGTTTGTCTTCTTAGTTCTTACCCTTTCGTATCACTGATGCAGTATGGGAGGTTTAAACGGAAGATGGCTGTAGAAGATTTGAACAAAAGATGGAAGCACCTTATACTGAACACAACAGTATGTGCTGTCCCCTTACTTCATTCATGTTACTGTTTGTTTATGGAGATACAGTCATACTCATTTTACTCTGTTGTAGCCTACCACTCCGATAGAGCCCTGCGAGTGGTTGAACAAACTTTTGATAGAAGTTTGGCCCAACTACATGGAACCAAAACTATCAAAGAAGTTCCAATCTACTGTCGAGGTGAGCTTCTGCGCTGTATCTTGAAATTATATTTTGTGCTTGGATGCAACTTAGCAGTCAGTAGTCCAAAAGGTTTTGGCAAATCAAATTAGACTATACTGCTACTATATGCATTTGATGGAATTTGATGATCTAGGAATCAAATTCATTAGCAAATTCCTTTTGGTTCTGTTAATTTGAGGTGGTCAATATGTATTGCAAGACATGTTGCTTACTGGTTTCTACAGTTTTTTGTTTACAAGTAGCTGACCCGAGTCTATAACTTTGCAGAGACGCTTAAAGAATCGAAAACCAAAACTGATAGTAAGTCCCTTAATTCATTTTCCTTCTTTGTTTGCTATTCTGGTTGCAGTGCTAAAACCTTGGTTTTACATCCCCAGGATAAAATAGAATTACAGGAATTCTCACTCGGTTCTTGCCCACCTACCTTGGGAGAGCAGGGTATGCGCTGGATGACTTCAGGTGAACAGGTAGTTGTCCATATTCTGTATTGTGTGCTATATGAAAGACTTCTACAATCCACGGCTTATTTAAGACACAACTTAACACTATAATTTATTTATTTTTTGAATATGCAGCAAGTCATGTCCTTGGGTTTTGATTGGCACAGCAAAGAGATGAGTGTGATGTTTATGGCGAAATTAGCAAAACCTCTGATGGGCACTGCTCGCATTGTTATAAACAGCATCCACATCAAGGGAGATGTATGTCTTCTGCTCTCTTCATTGGTTATGCTCTTTCTAACCATTATATCTAATTGGAAAGTGACATATTTCCAACTTTGTTTAATGATGTCAAGAGGCTGACTACGAAAAATGTGTTTTGTAAGAGCCATTTAATTATGAGTGGTTGACAAAGGAAAAAAGCTTTAGCATGCAGTTTAGATTATAAGCGTTTGTCACAGCAAGAACACGGCGTCTTGTGTTAGTTCACAGGAAGCAAATTTTTGTGAGGCTTGTTGCATTTCCCGTACATTGATCTTTTTTACCCCGATGGTTATGCTGTTACCTGTTTTTGTCTGACTACTCTCTCCGTTCCAAATTACTTGAAGTTATAGTATTGTCCTAATTCAAACTCTAGATTTGACTCATTCTATGGGAAAATGTGCTAATATCTACAAATCAAGTATATATAGTACAGAAAATATATTTTATGATGGATATGATGAACTAATTTGGTGTTGTAGATGTTTATACTCCCTCCTTCCCAAAAGATTAAGTCCTTTAAGGTTTGTTTTATGTCAGACTTTTTAAAGTTTGGTCAAACTTGAGAAAGTTTGACTTAAGAAAAAACTTAGGGGATCTATTTTGTGGGAAGGAGGGAGTATAATTTTCTAAATTTGGAATGGATGGAGTACATTGTATGTTTAACAGCTCTGAATTGATAACAATCGACTCTCCTGAGTTGCAGCTCCGTACTGTGCTGTGCAGGATTGAGTTCTGCTACTATCTCTGATTCAGATTACATTGTTGCAGCTTCTACTGAGTCCCATTCTTGATGGTGAAGCTGTCCTCTATTCTTTTGAATCTACTCCAGAAGTCAGGATAGGTGTAGCATTTGGAAGTGGTGGAAGCCAAACAGTTCCCGGTATGGAGTTACCGGGTGTCTCAACATGGCTGGTGGGTCTGTGTGGACCATTTGGTTCAGTCCTAGATATCTTTGCATTTTCTTAACGTAATGGTGGCGGCCATTGCGTACTGACATTTAGAAGCAAAGTTCAGTTGACATATCTAATGCATGCTTCTTAAATCCATTCAGGTAAAGCTTTTGACTGAAACAATAGCTAAGACAATGGTTGAGCCTCGCCGTCTCTGCTTTTCTTTGCCACCAGTAGATCTGAAGAAACAAGCAGTTGGTGGTGTTCTTTCTGTTACTGTTGTTTCAGCTAGTAATCTTGGCAGAAAGAGCAGAACTAATGAGTTAGGGAACCAGCAAAGCTCAAGTGGAAACACCACAGCAGGGACTCCTCTTAACAGGAAGGCACATACATTTATTGAGGTAGAAGTTGGCACTTTGACGAGAAAAACAACTACTTGTGAGGGTCCAAATCCTACATGGAATAGCACATTTAACATGGTACTGCATGGAGAGACAGGTTTTGTCAAGTTTCTTCTGTATGAACTGGATTCTGATGGTGTCAAGTATAATTATCTGACAAGCTGCGAGATAAAGGTAGTTAGACATGGTGCTCTTCTTGTTTCACTATGTTTTTCATCACTTTAGACATTTGAGATTCTTCCTGCATAACAAAGGCACTAAGGAATCGATCTAAACAGGTCAAGTATGTTTTAGATGGCTCGACAATATTTTGGGCTATCGGACATAATGATGGTGTGGTTGCAAGGCATGCTGAGCATTGTGGGAAAGAAGTTGGAATGGTGGTTCCATTTGAGGAGGATATTACAGGCGAGGTAACTTGCCTATTTATTGTCATTTCTTCTTTAGTAACTATCTGCGCATCATCAGTTCTTTTCATAATATAGCCAGTTTTTTATACCTGATATAAGATTGTAACTTCTAGTGCATGGATTCTACTTGCTGGCTAACTTTCATAAGCTATCTAAAAAAAATACATTACTCTTGTCTGCTTCGCCAATTAGCCATATGTTTTGGAGGTTATCCTTACTATTTGCATACAATTACAGATTAGGACCTTACTACTTGTATGACTAAATTGCACCCGTGGTCCTTAAAATTATATGGTGCGGTCAAGTAGGCCCAACAACTTCATAGATTTGGCGTACAACCTGCTCGTGTGCCATGCTGATGGGTTGTTTTGTTGTAACACTCTCGGTATTTTCTGTACAATGTCTTCCTTAAAAGTTAAAATGTTGAAGCATCTATTGGTAGTGCAATAACATCATTTTGAATCAAACTGGCACGGTAGTAATGTTAAATAAGTCCATGGCGCTTACCGTCAACTACAGACTGGTTACTATAGGATTGGTTCATTATGCCATTTCTTTCCTTCTACCTGTTTTCGGTTACATTTACTTTTTTAAACTGGTTTATATTTACTTATTGATTACACTTCAAACTGTTCCAAATCCTTTTATTTACAGTTAACTGTCAGCCTTGTGCTAAAAGAATGGCAATTCTCTGATGGGTCGGTTACATTGAGTAATTCCCTGAGCAATGAATTTCAATGTTCTATTGATGGATCACTGAAGATTCAATCTAGGACAGGAAGGATGCTCAGAGTCAAAGTAGTGGAGGGTAGGGCCCTTGCAGTAAACAGTAAATCTGGGAAATGTGATCCTTATGTGAAACTCCAGTATGGAAAGGTTTTTGTTACCTTCAACTTTGATTTCACTAACAAAAACAATATATTCAGCTTAGATAAATTTGTATTCTAACATCAGATTATTCCACTAGGCTCTATACAGAACGAAGACGCTCTCTCGTACGGCCCAGCCGGTCTGGAACGACAAGTTTGAATTTGAAGAGATTGGTGGTGGTGAATATCTGAAGGTCAAATGCTATAATTTAGATACATTTAGTGATGATAGCATTGGCAGTGCAAGAGTAAATCTGGAGGGACTTCTAGATGGTGCTAGCCGAGATGTCTGGGTACCACTTGAAAAAGTAGATTCAGGAGAGATCAGGCTCGAAATAGAGGCAATACCAAATGATCAGAACGACAGTCTGAAGGTGTGTATACCGGCCGTATTTTGCTAAGGACCCTACTAGAACTTTTAAATTTTGATGTTGTTTTAGTAGTACGCATGAGACCCTCCACTACTAGTTGTTTATCTTTGATTCTGTTTATTCAGATAGCCTCATATAGTCTTTCTTGGTGTACCATTTTTTTCAACTGATTTGTGCCTTTGGAATGTGAATTGCGCTTCTTTTTTCAGAGATCAAGCAGTAAAGTTGAAGCTGGCTGGATCGAGCTAGTAATAGTTGAAGCTAGGGATCTTGTTGCTGCTGATCTTAGAGGAACTAGTGATCCATATGTCAGGGTGCAATATGGGAACAAGAAGAAGCGAACCAAGGTCTGGTGATTAGTTCTATTGATATTTTTCATCAATCAAAAGTTCCATTACATTTCTCTTACATGGAATCTGTCCCAGTAGAAACAGCACGAGTCATACTGAATTTCTCAGCAGTTTTAAAGCAGAGAAAATAAGCTCAGTACCATGGCGAAGGCATAAACTGTGCGCTAATGTAGCAGTATATGTCATGAATAATTATTTGATAGTGTGTTAAGATTACTCCAGATTAATCCTAATCCTGCGAGCATAGCAGTTTGTGCTTAGCAGGTGAGCACAGTGGAAGAGCTGACGTAAGAACGTCAGGGAGTTTGTTAGCATCTACAGTATAATGTTAACTCTAGCAATCATGTCTTTGCCACCATTTCTATATCTGAGGCCGCAGAATAAGTCAAGTCTTTTACTTGCAGTTGCTAGGTGCGGCATTCAATTTGAGCTGAATAATTATTTCTATGCAGGTTATTTACAAGACGCTGGCTCCAAACTGGAACCAGACATTTGAGTTCGCGGAAACCGGAGAACCCCTGATCCTGCATGTCAAGGACCATAACGCGGTCCTTCCAACCGCCAGCATAGGAAACTGCACCGTCGAATACAGCATGCTTTCTCCGAATCAACCTGCCGACAAATGGATACCGCTGCAAGGAGTGCGGAGCGGAGAAATCCATGTGAAGATCGCCCGAAGAGTCGCGGACTCAAAAAAGAAAACCAGTCTGCTGACAGACGCGTCCGCCCTTGGCAAAGGACACAAGATATCAGCACAGGTGAGCCAATGCATCCATGCTTTGCTGTTCACTCCTACCATCATTAATCCTCCTCTGTGACATCCATCACTGCTTATATGTCCTGTGTGATGAACATCCTTTGAAACTCTGAACAGATGAGGGACAGCCTGAAGAAATGCGCGGGCTTGGTTGATGACGGCGGTGACGCGGAGTCGCTTTCGCTGGCCCTGACGGAGGTGGAGGGCGTCCAGGACGAGCAGGAAGTGTACATACAGCAGCTGGAGCGGGAGAAGGCCCTGATGCTGCAAAAGATACATGACCTTGGTTCTGAAATCGTCAGGACATCCTCCGGTCCTCCAAGGACTTCCTACTAGTTAGATCAACAATTACAGTCCACAAACAAGATGGCCAAGTGCCAATCATTTTTAGTAGAACTATATAATTTATCAGCGGTTGCTTGTAAGTAAGTAGATGGGTAGGAAATCACGGCGAAATAATCACGTCGCGACGCCCTTAAAGTTGTACAAAAACCCTAAAACGAGTTGTTAATTTTCAGAAAGAGTCTAAAAGGATTGTTGGAATTTTGGTGCTGAAGCACCAGTATTTACAGCTTACCAAAGGCTCATCATTTTGCATTTTGCACACGGGTATACAATGCGACCATGCTTTTGCCAACTGACAACCTCTTATTTTTTGGCAAATATGTGTGCAGCATTATTTGGAAATCTGAAGATTTTAGCATAAGAAATCGGTATTTCCCGATTACTGGTGGTTACTGGATCTACCAAAATCTGGTAATTTTTTGTGTGCCGGTAGCCAAAACCTCGGTTGATAACTCTGTTTTAAATTGGATCTCTTCAGATTTTGAACTCATGTGTTTTGGAAAATTCGTTTTTTTTTTTGCAGTGGTAGATATAGCCGGAGCATGGGCAGATGCTACAGTTTATCTAAAAATATGGCCATCTGGATTTTGCATTAGAAAAATAGAATCCACTTTCTCCTTGGCCATACGGAGTACTTTGCACGGTGTTTGATGCATGACTTTGACCATTAATATATACCGAAATACATGAATTGAACATGTATCAATAGTATCATCGTGTTTGTTTTGCAAAAGAATTCTATTTCATATGTCCTTATAATAAATTTGCAGGCATATGGTACGTGAAAATCACAGTCAAAGTTGTGCGATGGAGACCAAAAAAGTCAGTGCGTGCCTTATGTTTTGGGAAGGAGGGAGTACAATAAAAGAAAAGCTGTTTTCTAAATGGAACCTATTGAAGTTACATGTTAAATTTACGCGTTGGGGACCAACGTTCATACACGGAACATTCTTACAAAATGATGTTGCATATTGATAGCGAAACAAGTTATACACAAATCTACGACCTCCAAAGCCCAAACTGCAGTGATTTACTACTTCTGAGTGACCATGAATGGTCCAATGAATCCACATGCATTCAGGTTTAAGCACCCTTCTGCATGATCTGTTACTGAAGTTCATACATAGTTGCCCTCGCAGAAGAAAACAAAAGGTTGAGACATAAGTGAACACAATGTTGGAGTGGAGGAAGAAGAATATAATTCAGAGCGAGACTTACATTAAACCTGGATAAGCAAGCTGTGACTGTGAGTGAAGCAAAACAACTGTTAATGGAGGAAACAGATAACTGGTAGTAGTTTGTTTGCCAGTTACAAGTGCATGAATTCATGTCGGGCATATAAAGCTTGAATGCAGTTAACTGTCAGCTAGCCTTGTGCTCCTAAAAGAATGGCAATTCTCTGATAGGTTGGTTACATTGAGTGAGCAATGAATTTCAATGTTGTATAATTGTATTGATGGATCACCGAAGCTTCAATCTAGGGCAGGAATCTGAAAATCATGGTGGTTTAAAACCCCCAAAAGTTTCAGCGATAGATATGGCTGGAGCCTGCAGTTGCTGAAATCCACTTTAGAAAACTCCTCCTTGGCTCAATTTTCTCTGGCCACGTTGGTTAAACACATGGAAAATCTTGTCAGTGTCAAGTAAAAACACCCAACAACTTGTGTCCAACTCTGACCGATGAGCTAGCATCCAGTTCTAGAGAAAACTTGGACACACATGACCGATCGTATCTGGTTCAGTTTGTAGCAGCCACTGCGCTGCTGACCCGCGATCTAGTCCTTCCCATGCCGTCAAAAGAGGACAAAACCTACATACTCCCTCCCTGCGTCCGAAAATACTTGTCGAAGAAATGAATAAAAATGGATGGATGTATCTAGATACGTCCATTTCTCCGACGAGAGGGAGTACATTATTTCTGGGGCCTACATACAGTTAACGCAGCACTCAGGACAGTCAATCACGCAAAGAAGGCATACATTCATTGTACTAGTAACGGACCAACGAGAGGCTACTGCTGCTACTACTACTTGCCAACCAAACCAAACCAAACCAAGACAATGGCGATGGCCTCCTGGAACAGCAGTGCCGGTTTCTGTGGCTGGGAAGGCTTGACGTGCAGCGCGGGTGGTTGCGCTTAGACTGAACGGCCATCGGGAACCTCACGTTCCTGCGGACGCTCAACCTGAGCTCCAACTCGCTCCGCGGTGGCATCCCACTTGGACGGCAACTCCTTCTCCGGCACCTTCCCGGTGAACCTGAGCTCCTGCGTCGGCATGACCGAGATGGTGCTGGACAAGAACGAGCTCGGGGAGAAGCTGACAGTGATGTCGCTGAGCATGAGCAGCAACAGCTTCACGGGGCCTGTTCCTGCGTCACTGGCCAATCTGTCTCATCTCATGCCCACTCATTGCCTGGGGAAACAGATTTAGTGGGCATGTGCCTCCCGGCTCCCGCATTAGGGACGCTCGGAGTGCTTCAACATCTGCATGTGTCTGACAACAGGCTCCAAGCTAATGAGAGTAAGGGGTGGGAATTCGTCCCTTCTTTGGCAAACTGCAGCCGGCTGCAGCCTGCAGGTATTGGTACCCAGCAACAATTCTTTTGGAGGACAGTTGTGAACCTCTCGACGACTCTCCAGCGGCTATACTTGCAGGATAATAGCATCTCTGGGAGTATACCTGCAGACATCGGCAATTTGGTTGGTCTGAAAATACTGGTGATAGCAAATACTTACATGTCCGGGGTGATCCCAAAGAGCATCGGCAAGCTACACAACTTGAACGTGCTATCATTGTATAATAATAGCTTGTCTGGCCTCATATATACCACCATCGCTAGGAAACCTCTCACAGTTGAATAAGCTTAATGCATACCTTGGCAACTTGGAGGGGCCGATTCCGGCAAGCCTCGGGGAGTTGAAAACCCTCTTTGGACTGGATTTGTCAATGAACCACCCTTAGCGGCCCAATACCCAGAGAGATCTTCAAATTACCTGGCCTTTCTTACTATCTCGACTTGTCATACAACTCCCTTTCTGGACCCCTTTCTTATGAAGTTGGTAGCTTGTCAAGAGTTCAAGGCATTGGTTTTTGAATTCATGCCCAATGGTAACTTGGATAGTTGGCTTCATCCAAAATCTCAAGAGCCCACTACAAACAACACGCTTAGCCTTGCCCAGAGGATTGACATTTGCTGTCGATATTGTGGACGCAGTAGAATATCTGCACAACTACTGTCAACCATTGGTAATCCATTGCGACCTTAAGCCAAGCAACATTCTTCTTGCTGAAGACATGAGCGCACGAGTTGGAGACTTTGGCATATCAAGGATCCTTCAAGAAAGTACAAGTGAGGGGATGCAAACTTCATATAGCTCAACTGGAATTAGAGGTTCCATAGGCTATGTTGCTCCACTGCTCCAGGTATCTTAAACTCTTCTAATTTTATATTTTACTTTCCACTCGATGTCATGCTAGCCACAAAGTTTTGCATAATTGCAGAGTACGGAGAAGGCTCTACGGTCTCAACAACCGGTGATATTTATAGCCTTGGCATATTGCTGCTTGAGATGTTTACGGGAAGGAGCCCAACAGAAGGCACGTTCAGAGATTCATTGGATCTGCATAAGTTTGCCGACGATGCTCTTCCAGATAGAACCCTGGAGATAGCTGACCCAACGATGTGGCTCCATAGTGGACAACAGGATGACACTACAAGTATTAGAATGCAGGAGTGCTTGGTTTCAGTCTTCAGACTTTGGCATATCTTGCTCAAAGCAACAGCCTCGAGACCGAGCACTGACGAGAAATGCAGCGGCGGAGGTACATGCAATCAGAGATGCATACCTCAAGTTTATAGGGGAGCAAGGACCAGAAAGAGAAGCCTCAACTTGAGAAATCCAGAACAGTGTTGCATAAAGAAGCTAGTACAAGACATGATTCTGCATAATAATAAATTTATGTATTGGCTAGTAATTGTTCTCAGAGCTATGTTGCTTTAAACCTGTATCAAATAAAAGCAGAACCATGGTGTTCTGCGATAATAGCACCACAGCAAGTTGTAGAGTTTGAGAAATCATCAGTGTAATTGTTTTTCCATTCTAAAAAACTGTACACGTGCAGGCAACATTAGTTCATGCTTGAGGTAAACCTACTGACAAGAATTCAGACTGCACCACAAAGCATAGTCCAGTAAAAGCAAATGGACATACTTGACAGTATGCGATCAGGAAGCAGAACAACAAAGATTCACACAGCATCAGGGAAAATATCCCTAATTAGAAGTGCATCAGTACTATTCAGATACATCGGGCAACAATTTGCAGGAACGCATCATGCTAAATTCCAATAATTACTAAAAAAAAAACTCTGCACGACGAAGCATTTGTTAGTTATTGGAGCTATTTTCTTTGCTCCATGTCAGAAAAATGTAGTGTAAAATCATCCTAGTGTTGTGCAATAGCACTAGAGCAACAACGGTTGTCAGCGCAAAAATTCCAAAGATTCAAAAAATCACATCCTCAATCCACCATGTTAGCGACATGGTTTTGTCGGTCAAGCAAATCAGC
This sequence comes from Hordeum pubiflorum, assembly GCA_000582825.1. Classification (NCBI taxonomy): domain Eukaryota; kingdom Viridiplantae; phylum Streptophyta; class Magnoliopsida; order Poales; family Poaceae; genus Hordeum; species Hordeum pubiflorum. Next base: position 13,838 of record CBMN010757883.1, read on the forward strand.
AGTCAGTCAGACTGTTTGTTAACAAAGTATATATTGTCCATGTGTACAGAAAGAAACATAGGAAGTAGTAGACAGAAATTGACCTTAATAAATCCTTGTAACTACAAAGTATAACCATAATTATCACTCCGGGCAATATAACCAACCGACTAGTAAAAGTACAAGCAGTAGATGACCAGAGCAGCACAGCTTTACCTAGCCAAGAGGATGGTAATAACTTGGCGGATCTGGAGAGCGAGAGAAGACAGCAGAGATGAGGGGCAGGGAGGCCAACCTAATTTGATTATTGAAATATGCTTTATGTGTATAAATTACTTGCAGGATAGCTCTGTTGAATCCTTCTTCTATTTTCCTTTTCTCATGTGAAATGCTAGTACAACTAAATCAGGATCATATATATTTTTAGCTTCTCAAACACTTGATCTATGATAAGATACCCAACGCTGGTTGAAATTCAGTCCGAATAATAGGCTAGCAGCTCTGCTATGGCTCAAAGATGTAAGGAACTGTGTGAAGTTGGGTGCATCTTCAGTTTCGGATAACCTATTGCCTGCTAATATCTCTCATAATTAACACCGACAGCAGTTGAAGCTACAGCTTAAACTTCATGCTGTCCGGCCTTGTTCCAAACCGTAGTTATCCAGCGTTGGGAACCAATGTTGACAGAAGCAACATTGTTGCAAAAACTCATGTTGTGTATATTGGTAGGGAAATAAGGTATACACAAATCTACGACAACCAGAGCATCTCCCTCTAAAGCCCAAACTACAGTGATATACGTCTGCCCATGAATCCACATGGCATCTGAATCTACACACTGTTTAGGCGCCCTTCTAAAAAAAAAGTTCAGACATAAGTGAACCGTGTTGGAGTGGGGGAAGAACAACATAATTTTAGGTATTCAAAGGAAAGCTCCCACGGGACAGACCAAGTTCCTCACATTTTGGATTAAAGAACTATGTTACGGAACAATTTTCTCAGGACGAGTAGGGCTCAACCACTTAAATAACACATACCTTAACATATACAATTATGGAAGAAATTATTCTACTGAATCTAAATAATGGAAATGCATAGAGAAACTCCTAATAGGGGTATACATCGCAAATAGCATTTCTATTTCCTGTTTTTTTGCCGAGGGCTGTTCCCTGTTATGATATAGCACAGTTCTGCTGAGATGATTGAATAAGCCATTTATCCCACTTGAATCACAACTGATTACCCTGCTAAGACTAATAGAATAAAAAAGAGGAACAGTCTGTAAGAGAAGGAAGCAAAGGATTGAGAATGATATAATTTTGGTTCAATCATATGTATGACAGTACAACACGTTACATTGATACAAGAAGACTTTAAAGTGCACAAAAATAAGGCCACGGTGTGGATAGAAACAGAAGGATTCAAGTTACATCAGCTGACTTACAGTATAGATGACTTGCAGTAGAGAAAAAACAATAACGGGGCTAGATGGAGATGCATCTACTGAATCCTCTCTGCAGCGAGCTCGCGGTTCCTGACGAAACCGACGTAAACTCTCTGAACATGAGATATGTTGTCCTCTTTCTTCCGGCGAACCCTGTCCACAAGCTCTTCCGCTGTAGAATCCAAGGTTAGCTCTTCAAGAGTGGTCACGTGTTCGATCCCGCACGGCAATGACTTCAACTCCGGACAGAGCAGGAGCTTCAGATCAACCAAGCTGGGCATCGCCCCTCTTCTTATCGTCATCTGGCTGAGATGTGGAGCTCCCCAGATCTTCAGCACCCGAAGCTTCTGAAACGACGTCGCCCGAAAGTGCATCCTGTTGCCATCAAATGCATCATAAAGCTGAAGCTTCACCAGCTGCTGTAGTTCCTCGAGGTAGCAGAACATGTCCTCCTCCAGCTTTGACCAGACGAGCCGCAGAATGGTGAGGCTTTTCAGTTTACTAATCGATAAGAAGAACCGAGGAAGTGATTCTTTCTCTAACGTCCCTAGTAAGAAAAGCTTCTGGAGTAACGGAGGTGGGTTGAGTGCTTCGAGCTGCAGAACTTCCTGGTCATCATCCGCATGGATCCCGAGCCGGGTGAGATGGATCATATTGGTAATAGCTTTGAAGAGCTTTTCACAATGGCGGCCCTGAACCCTGCTGATGCGGAATGATCTCAATAGAACCAGAGCACCAAGGTAACGGACCATTTCGGAGCTGGATTCCACCAGCAATAGTGTCTGCAGGCTTGCCAAAGACCACATGCCAGTAGGCGCTGGCACGCCAATAGAAGGAACAAACTGCATAGCCGGTATCTGTGGCTTCACGGTGACGATAAGATGGGTCAACTTAGAGAGCCTTGTGATTTCCACTGGCAGGTTGGTGATTTTGCTTTTCCAGGCATCCAGTACAAGCAGATTCTGTAGCCTTCCAATCAGCCGTGAGATATTTGCAATTTTAGTGCGCCTAAGGCCCAGATAACGCAGGTTGAACAAGTCAAACACCTCATTTGGCAGAGACTCAATCGAACTATCTTGCAGATTCAAGACAGACATTAACTGAACAGACCTTGAGAATGAACGAAGTGAACCAAAAGTCAGCGAATTCTGGAAGACAAGCAAGGAGCGGAGATGCGGCACCGACTCTGCAAGGTGTGCAATATCCCCTCTTTGAATTGATAAACGGCGTGCTTTCCCGATAAGATTAGTCCTTGAGTAATCGAGGACGATGCAGAAATTCTCTTCGCGTGCCTTGGAGAGGGCCAACACACGAAGGATGTCATGCATCTGGAAATCATCAACGTATCCCGATTCATTCCTCTTAACCTCCACCAACAGGCATCGATTGATGAGTTCGGTCAAGTAATCTTCTGCGACCTCCTCCAGTGTCTTATGCTCACTCGCCTCGATAAATCCTTCTGCGACCCAAAGCCGTACCAGCCACTTCCTTTGCATCACATGATTCTCCGGGAACATGCAGCAGTAAAGAAAGCAGTTCTTCATGTTGTGTGGCAAGTCTTCCAAACTAACCTTCAAGATTATGTTCATATCCAGGATGCAATTGTTTGTAAATTGCAGCTCAAGAGTTTTGTATACATTCTCCCACTCCAGGAAAGTCGCGCTCTTGAATGACAGGAGGCGCCCAATGCACACAATAGCGATTGGCAAGCCATTGCATTTCTCCACAAACTTGTTTGCCCAATACTGCAGTTCTGGTGGACAGTCTCTGTTTTCATTCTTCCAGAATGCCTCTTTACAAAACAGATCCCATGCATAGTGATTTTGCAAGGGTTGCAGGTTAATCATCTGGGCTTCGGAAGCAAGCAGTGCGACCTCATATATCCTTGATGTGAAAATTATCCGACCAAGTTTGCCACCAAAAAATGCATCTTTGCTGTCAAACCAAACATTCACACTCCAAACATCATCTAGAACAAGAACATACCTTTTCTTTTCTAGGTAACGGCCGATTGTCTCCACTAGGCTTCTGTAATCCGTGACATCAACATCCTTCGGAAATTCCTTCTTCCTGTCATTCTTTCGGAACTCTTCAACAATCTGTCTTAGCAGATCATTAGCTTCATAGCTATGAGACACAGTGATCCAAGCACAAGTGTCAAAGTCAGTCTTCATGGCGTTGTAGACATGCGCAACAAGTGTTGTCTTACCAACACCTCCCATGCCCCAAACAGTGATGATCATGTGCCGCTGCTCCTCATCTTTCATCCATTTCTTCAGCAAGTCTCTATTCTCCGCGATCCCCACAAGATCATCTGCCCTTTTAAAATGTACAGACTCTGCAGGTCTTCTATTTGAGCTGCCTATTCTAGTCAGTTTTGCGTCCCTCTCAACACCCTTGAGGTCATACCTGCGCCTTCTCTCTGCGGCACTCTTGAGGTTGGCTTTGATGTCACGCAGACTGTTGGCTAGCCGGTACCATGTCTTGATCTGCCTGACCCTCCTAATTGCTTTAAACAGAAGCATCCCCTCACGGTCTTCCCCCAGCTTGAAGGTGAACTCGTCAATAACATCCTCGATGTTAAAGGCAAGACCCCTGATCTGCTTCACGAATGCAACCGTTGTCTCGTCTGCATCCCTGAAGCGCTCGACGGTTCGGAAGAAGGCCTGCATGCTCTCCAGCTCCTCCTTCATTTTCCGTATCTCACCAAACAGGCCTTGCAGAGCAGATGCTTCGACGAGAAACGACTTCCCTAGCACAGCTGCTTCATTTGCCAGGGCATCCCCAAGCTTCAGGATTAGCAACCAGATTACACCCTCTAACATGGTTGCCAAGATGGAGCTGGCTATACAAACCTTTGCTTGAGTAATGGAGTTGTTGGGTAATGACTAATGAGTATGAGTATGCTATGACGACGACGGAACGTTAATATCTTTGGTTAGTGGACACTTCCAAACCAATCCTGTGGTGTGCAGTGTGCATATTTCTAAACTAACCATTCAACCATACAGGAAGCTTGAATATTACTATTCTTTAGTGGTAGAAAACCCAGTAAGCACCGCCCTTGTCCCATTCAAGACCTGAAAAGATGGAATCCTTTATCTTTCCAAGAAGATTCACCACCAAAACGGTCAATAGTTTACATCTATATATCTAGCGTCTCTTGCTGTTGTCTTAGTTGTTTTTTTACAACCGTAGCATCGTTTTCAAGCTGATGTGGCCTTGAGTATCCTGGAATATACCACTTTAGGTGCAAACTAATAAAAGATTTAAGGCTACGGTTGATGACGAGGCACCTACTAATTTAGTGTTGTTCTTGTTTGTAACATGTCTACAAACAACCGAAACAAATAATATGATGAACCCGATGGGGAGGAAGAAATATTGAAGGAAACACTAGTGCATTTCCAGTAGATTACCGAGCCTACGTCCGTGGGATGAATGTCGGAGTATTGGTCTTCTATTGAGTATCCGGGAATATACCACTAGGCAGAAACCAATAAAAGACTAAGGCTGTGGTGGATGATGGGGCACGTACTGATTTAACCTTTTACACTTTTGCAAGAAGATTCGCCACCAAAACGGCCAATAGTTTACATCGTCTCTTGCTCTTGTCCTTGGTTGCTATTGACGACCGTAGTGTCGTTTTCCAGCTGATGTGGCCGTGAGTATCTGGGAAAATACTTACCACTTTAGATGGAAACCAATAAAGATTAAGGCTATGGTTGAGGACACTGTGACCCAGTTGTTCTTGTTTATGACAAGTCCACAAACAGTTGGAACAAAGAAAAAACGATGAAACCAGTGAAGAGGAAGTAAATAATTGAAGGGAACACTATTGCATTGCCATTACATTACCGAGCATGTGCCGGCGGGATGAATGTGTTGGTCTTCCATCGACAAGATTTACCAATGCATCACAGTGTCGTTGTCGGCGGGCAGCAGGCGCTTTCATGTCACCGCAATTTCACGGCAGACCGGTAGGTAGAAAGACACCCGCGTTTTGGTTGGGGCATTCCGTCGAACACGTTCCGGGCAACACTCCATCAGAATTCAGAAACACTTTGCTTGGTGATCCTGCGCTCGATTCGATTTGAAGCATTGGGAGCTGGAATTTTGTGATTGGACTAGACTAAGAACTAAGGATCGAATCGAAGGGTAAGCAACCCAGGGGAATGCGTTCTGATCCGTTGTTACTTACAGACTACTGTGGAGCTCAGGCTTCTCGCGGGGGAGACGCGCCCCGTGACCAGCGCGACGGCATCGTGTGCGTGAAGTGGTCTCCGCTGGGGACGAGGCTGGTCCCCGCCTCCCCGCCAACTCCATGTGCCATGGCTGGCGATGGAGCCGGGGCCAAGAAGATGGCAGGAGGGAGACGTACGGAGGAAGGAGAAAGGGTGACGTGGACGCCACGTTGACGATACCGGCTCACATGGAGCCACGTGCGCAAAACTCTTTTTTTTTAACGCATTTTTTTTAAACAGTACAAACGTAAGCGATTGTATATACGCGCATACACTCACTCTATGAATACACACATCCTTCTCCTATGAGCACGTACAAGAGACTGAGCTGGCACATCATTTTAAGATTTACGAAGTCATCGTAGACGTCTCGTCGTCGACAGAAACGTTTTCTCACACTAAATTACGTATCGCCGAAAATCCTGAAATAAATACAAAAATAATGCGAGCACCAGGACTTGAATCCTGATGAGCGGGGAATACTCTCTAATCATCCAATCATAAATTGATTCACATCTTTTAACACTTGTTCAACAAATGTTCTCAATCAGAAAAAAAGAAAAACTGCCACCGTGTGTGTGTGAAGGCGTGAAGCCCGGACGGCACTGCCAAAAGAGGCCCAGTCAAAGGCCGTGACTAACATTTATTGAATACATGGTCAATATTTTTGTACACATATTTTAATATATTTTAAATGTTTGATAAAAAAATTTTGAACACTTGTTCAACATTTTTTTAATACATGATCAATATTTTTCTATACACATTTAACATTTTTCAACGACAAGTTTAACATTCTTTGAAAAATGGTCAACATTTTTTCTATACACATTTAACGTTTTTCAAAGACAAGTTTAACATTCTTTGAATAAATGGTCAACATTTTTTCTATACACATTTAACTTTTTCACAAACATGTTTTTTTAATTCATGTTCAACATTTTTTCTATACGCATTTAACATTTTCAAATACAAGTTTCAATATTTTAGATATAAACAATTTCAAAAACTTATATACAAGTTTAAATAAATTTTTGAACACTTGTTCAACATTGTTTTTAAAATTCTTTAATTAACATTTTTTAAATAAATAGTCTACATTTTTTCTATACACATTTCACATTGTATTATTTACTTATACATGATAAACATTTTTATACATAATTTACATTTTAAATGCTTGGTTAACATTTTTAATTATATATATAATATAATTTTAAAATATAGAATATCTGAAAATATAAGTAAAGAAAAAACACAAAGCGAAAAAAATAGCGTAAAAAAATCAAGAATATGGACTGTGGCCTGTGGTCAGCAGCGCGTTGGACCAGCCAAAATATGGAGCTCACCTTCAGCGAGACTTCCTGTCGTGTTGCTGGAGGAGAGACATATCAACGCCCAACGGTTACTCGAAAAAAAACAGCACGCCAACTTACACTTGTTTATCCCCTTGTTAAAAAAAATTAAAAACCCGTACGTTTTGGCTTTTACCTACCAAAAACATACGTTTCTTTGTTTTAGTATACTATTATTTATATATTTGAAATAGAAAATATTTTACTGAAATTTAGAAAATTGTTCATCACTCATTTGAAAAATGTTCATGCGGTATAAAATATGTGTTTGAGATTTTTTTAATAATTTACATACCATTATAAAAAATGTTTATGAAGTTTTAAACGTGCACATGTTTACAAAAAATAATTTATGTTTGTTCATGTGTTTTCTTTTGCAGGAAATCTTTCGATATATTCATTTTCAATCATGGTAGTATTCCCTCCGTTTCCAAATATAAGACCTTTTAGAGATTTCAATACAGACTACATACTGATATATATATATCGAAAGATTATACCTCTTTATCATTCTAAATATACTTCATTAAATATTCTAAGATACCTCAATAAGAGTTTTGCCGAAAAAATATCATTTGTGACGTACTTTTTGTAATATACCTTTTTCACGTAAGAATAAATCAGTATACACGTAAACCTTTAAAAATATGTAGACTCACATGATTTTTTTCATGAAACTCA
>CBMN010757883.1:21548-31591 GCA_000582825.1 Hordeum pubiflorum
TATATAGTAATTATTAATGAAGTATACTAAAAATAATAAACATGTATGAAAGATTCATCTATGTGGTATATGAGCAGTGGGAGTACGTACTCCCAGGAGTACACCGTCATATATACATCTTACTATCGGGTGTAGTTATTCCCATGTCTCATATACTACCATGTGATAGTATATATACTCCTTTATTATTTTTAGTATGTTCGTATACTATACCTAAGATGCTCCGAAGTGAGTTCTATGGAAAAAATTGCTAGTAGACTCATATTTTTATTATATTTATAAAATACGTACATATTTGTATGTAAAAATGTATGCTCAATATATATATAGATGCATTTTAGAGTGTAAATTCACTCGGTTTGCTTCGTATGTTATCTGTATTGGAATATCATTTTGGAAAGCGCAACAATGGAAATGGGTAGTCAGTATTGGTATAAGATCTATTCCCATGTTTCGATCTTTTCATTTTATGTACCAATATTGGAAAATGGATTGGTTATCTATAAATGAAAATAAAGAAAGCTTTATTTTGGTTCCACTTCTTGCTCCAAGCAGAAAGACTTGTCGGAAATCGCCGGTTGGGTTAGTCCGATTAAGAAAGGCATGAGAGTGGAGAGGAAGAAGTGAAAGACTGGCTACCAATAAAGATCTTTCACTGCACACTTTATATAGTTATGTATCCAGGATCGGCTGCATGCTCGGGTTTATAACCCAGGATGCTTGGTTACAATTTCGAATCCTCTAAGGATTATATTTAGGAACTGAAGAGTACCAAATAACAAAAATTACTTTCAGATCTGTAGACCACCTAGCGTCGACTATGAGCACTGAAGCGAGCCAAAAGCACACCACCATCATCGTCTCTCCCTCGCCGGAGCTGGGCAAAATTGTTGCAATTTCGCGCGTTTCAAAACTATGTTCCTGATATTTTAGAAAACTGATTATAACATGTAAAACAATGTTAGTGCAATCTAGAAAAACAATGTTCCTAAATTTTTCAAAAATGTTTAGATAATGTAAAAAAATATATTCTTGAAACCTATAAAAATATATGTAAATTCATTTAAAAATAAGCAAGTCAAAATTTCTACAAAAAATGTTAACATAATTAAAACAAATGAGCCGTACAGTTCAAAAAAAAAATGTTGAAGCTGTATTTCAAAATTGCTTAACACTCATTCCAAAATATTTAAATAAGTTTTTGAAATTTTTTGCATGTGTACACCAAAATTGTACAGCGTGTATTGAAAAAAATATCCATGTGTTAAAACGGAAAAGCGAAAGAGAAAAAACCAGAATAAATATGGAAGGAAAAAAAAGAAAACTACTGAAAACCGTGAAAAAAACAAGAAGAACAATAGGAAAAAATCACATGGAACGTTCTAAAACTGGTCCATAGAACATTCCAAAAATTGTGTTTGGCGTCGACTAAGGGGATCTCCTTGAGGCGAAACTATCTTTCACGCCGCAATAAAGCCTATTCGGCGCTCGTGCGATCCTATGCTAGTAGCACACAGCTCGGTTGCCTCGCTCGCAAGAACTATCTCCGGCTTGCGAGAGTTACACTCCTTGGACCTCTGGTGCTTCCGCTAGTGGGCCAGCAGAGTAAGTTGCGTTCGTCCAGTTTTTGAAAACTTCAGGAACCTTCCGCCAGTTTTATAAAGGTGCCTACCGTTTTTTCCTTTATCTATTTTTGTATGTTTTTATTGGATTTCTACTTTGATTCACAATTTTATTTACTGTTCATTTATGTTTTATCCTTATCCTTTTCTCCTTTTTTTCAACAACATGTCAAATATATTGAGTACACGTTGAAATTTTTTCATATAAAGAATGATTTTTTTTCAAATACAGTCTGACCATTTTCATTCGAATACATGTTGACCATTTTATCAAATCCACATTGATATTTTAAATACACTGCGGAATTTTTCTTAAATACACATTAAACATTTTCATAAATGCTATAAACATTCTGATAAAAAAATGTGCAAACACTTTTTAGCCATTAGAACATGTTTTAATTTTCATGTACATTTTTAATGGTACAATTGTTTGTCCAAAATTACGTCAGCAAATTACTAAAAATATTTTTTACTTTTACAGATCTGTTAAAAAATAATGATAATATTATTAAATGTAGGAACATTTGAAAAAAATTCATTATCTTTTTTTCAGTTATATGAACAAATGTTGCCATTCCACGAACATTTCTTCAAAACAGTTTTAAAAAGTATTTGAACATTTTTCTCAAACAGAAAATCAACGAAAATACAAATTTAAAAACTTAGAAAAGAAAGAAAGAAAAGAAAAGAAACTGCTGAAAACCGAGTTTCAGCCAGTTTCGAAAGGTTTTGACCGGATTTCTTTGTCTATTTTTTCTGAGTTTTTTAATCAATTATTATATTTTCCTTCTTTTGCTATTTGATTTTTGTTTTTCCCCTCTTTTTTGTTTCAAATCCATGTTGAACTTTTTCCATACACATTGAAGATTTTTCATATACAGATTGAAGATTTTGAAAATAAAATTGAATTCCAAATGCATATTGAACATTTTTCAAATAGATTTTGAATATTTTTACCCAAATACGTGTTGAAAATTTTATCAAATGCATATTGAACATTTTCTAAATACACAGCTAACATTTTACAAATACACATTGCACCTTTACGTATATGCCAGGAGCATGTTTTCAAAATGTGCAAACATTTGAAAAATGTTACCTACATTTTTTTCAATTTAATGTGTGCGGCCTTGCTAAGCTACTTCATACACGACCTAGCTAGTTAAACATTTTTTTAATCAATAAACATGTTGAAAATTTTATAAAATGCACATTCCCCCTTTTATAAATACTCGGTGAACATAATACACATTTAAATTTTTCATAATTTCCAGAACATGAAATGTCAAACATTTTAAAAGTGTTCCCTACATTTCTTAATTTCATGCTTGAGGGCATGCGGCCTATACCCTACCTATCTAGTTAAACATTTTTTTAATCAATAAACATGTTGAAAATTTTATAAAATGCACATTCCCCCTTTTATAAATACTCGGCGAACATTTTTTAAATACACATTTAAATTTTTCATAATTTCCAGAACATGAAATGTCAAACATTTTAAAAGTGTTCCCTACATTTCTTAATTTCATGCTTGCGGGCATGCGGCCTATACCCTACCTATCTAGTTAAACATTTTTTATGTGAATACATGTTGAACATTTTATCAAATGCATATTGAACATTCTTAAAAATAAAGGTGATTTTTTGTAAATGCACATTGAACTATTTCATATTACCTTGAACACGTAAAAAAATATGCAAAGATTTTTTAAGTGTTACGAATATGTTTTTAGTTTCATGAACATTTGTTGATGTTACGAAACATTCTTCCGAAATTTGTCAAACAGTGTTTTATTTTATTTTTTACATTTAATGAATTGTCTGAATAAATCATGAACATACTCTTAAATGTGCGAACATTTCCATAATGTCACTGATTTTGTTGAGTGATATGTATAAATTTAGTTTTTGTGTGAACCAATTTTGACATGTCACGAACACGTTTTCAATACAGTTTTGAAAACTATTGGAACACTTTTCTTAAGTGCTCCAAATATAAATAACAGAAACATGGATCAAACCTGCCGAAGAACCGAACAAAGGTTCTATAGAAGAACTGAATGAGCCAACCAATTTTTTTCTTGGGCGAACGGGGGGAATTGAACTGGGCCCTGTTTCCGTTTTTGTAAATTTTGAGAACTGAACTAATTGTCTTTTTGTTCACAAGTTTTCTGAAGACGTACGCTCTTCATTCCACTTTCTTCAAGATTCAGAGCGACGTGAATAAGGTGACAAATGAGATTGCTAAACCTTGTTCTAAGCAAGCCAGTTTGGACATGAGGGATCTAGTATTTTCATTGCCTCGTCTGATATCTCAATTTAACTCCGAAACGTTTCAAAATGAATTCCTAAAAATTAGGACGTTAAGGGATCTGAACAGTAAAGTGACAGACAGAGCAGTCACACCCGGCACTACATGTTGCGTCTGATTCGTTTCTGATTTTTTTCACGTGTGCTCCATCGTAGTCTGGAAATAAGCATCCCAGTACACGAGCGTGGGCGCAACGTATCATCCCGCGGCGTCACTGTTTTTCTTGCTGCCAAGCGTGCGTGCAGTCCATGTCATGGCAGATTGGCAGCACATTTCGGTGCAATCCGTTTTCCATGAAGGTCGCCATGTTTTCAGGCCATGGTGTCCCTGGCCGGAGGACAGTCACGGGAGCAAGGGGCAGAGGCGCCTAGGACGGCCAAAGGCTAGCGGCGATGTAGCGCCCGAACTGGAAAGCAGCCGGACGCAGCGATGAGTTTAATGCACAGTCCCTTGGGAGCTCAGCTGAGCTTGCACGTACGGTCTCTGCGTGGATTGCCGGCCGGCCGGCCAGCTGCCAGCGCCGCCCGCCCGCCAGCCAGCCGGCCGGGAGAAAAGTCAATTGGTCGATGTCATGCAGTGTTCCACAGGCCGGCCTAGCTAAGCTAGCACTCCATATACTACTACTACGGTACTACCTATAGCTAATTAGGGTTGACTTTGGGAGTTTCAAGCTGGGGTCAATATCGACGCTGCCCGCAACGCGCAACCCTCCCCCCATCACTCTCCCATATACAATTTTCCAAGAACATAACACCAACGTTCGGTTGTATTTTTTGGGTGCAAAATAAGATGGCTTCAACAACGTATTACTCCGTCCGATCCAAAATAACTGACGTGGTTTTACTTCCGGAGGGAGTATCACATTTGTTTTTCTTATTAATAATCCAAAATCAACGTGTCACATTTGTTTTATGCTTTGCATGCCTGAGGTGGTTGCCGGCCAGCGCGACTCCACCTCTCCCCACGAGCGTCGCGGACATGGAAAGACGGCATGACGTCGGCACTCTGCGGGTTATGGTGGGGACTGGGAGATTGTGTGAGGCGCTGGAGGTGGCTGTGGCCGACACCTCTGAGGCTGCCCGATGGATAAATTTGTTGGCTGCCTAGGTGGATCTGAAGAGGCTAGATCTGATGGGGTGCTGGCTACCACCTTTTCTTTTTCGAAGAAGAGGATAACCCCGACCTCTGCAAGTGTATATATGCTTCAACCTATCTTTTGGATTTACTGTAAAGGCAGGGCTTCCCTATCAGATTCAGGAACTGGTTGAGTGCCCTATGGGCCACCTCCTCATCGTGAGTCCTTCTAAACAGCATTCCTAGTGCATCCATTAAGCTTGGTAAAGGTTTGCGGCAGGGTGATCCCCTTTCACTTCTGCTTTTCGTCATCGCCATCGACCCACTTCAACAGCTTCTAGTCAAAGTCACTAATCAAGGTCTTCGCCCCTGACTTCGTGGTCAGGCCACCTCTGTGCGCACCTCACTCTACGCTGATGACACTACCATCTTTGTCGCGCCAATCAAAGAGGACATTGACAAACTCTCCGTGATTCTGACTAGCTTTGGAGAAGTCACGTGGCTGGTGGCAAATCCTCTAAAAAGCATTGTCGCCCCCATCCGCTGCGCGAACATCGACCTTGATGAAATCCTTCAAATTAAGTTTCCCAGCCACCCGCTCTGGGTTCCCTTTGTGGTACTTGAGTCTCCCCCTATCCACCCATTGTCCGAAGAAGTCTGATTGCCAATTCCTTGTAGATAAAGTGGCCAGAAAGTTACCTCCTTGGCCAGGTAAAAACATTAACATGGCGGACCGCTCCACCCTGGTGAAGTCAGTTCTATCCTCTCAGGCCATTTACTACCTTACCGCACTCGATGCGCTAGCTGGAAGGAAAGACGATGTTACCAAGATTCAGAGAGCTTTCCTGTGGGCAGGCACCGACAAAGTTATGAGGGCCAATGCAAAATTGACTAGAAATTGGTCTGCAGGCCAACCAACCTAGGCAGTTTAGGCATTCTCGACATCGACAAATTCTCTCGGGCGCTCAGGCTGCTCTGACTTTGGTTCGAATGGGTTGATCCTCGGAGGGCATGGGTTGGATTCGAAACACCATGCGATGATGCTGACGGGGACCTGTTCTATTCCGCTATGATGATTACCATGGCCCATGGTATGTCAGCGAGCTTTTGGTTCTCTCCATGGTTACAAGGGCAAAAGGCAAAAGACATTGCATCAGGCATCTTCGCACTTTCCAAGCTCACCAAATCATGTGTTTTGCCTTTGGAAAGTGAGCTGTGTATTGACGGCGCAACGTAAGAAAGCTCGTTGTGGCCTTTGGGCGTTTTGTCTCAACGGCGTAAACTTGTCTAAATATAGAAGCTTGTAGAAGCATTGACCGAAAAGTCGTCGATATAGATGAGAAGACACCGGTGGCCACGATCTGTGTAGCCTGGAGAAAAAAAGCACAAGATGGCTTGCAAATGGTCCAAAGACCATGGGGGCAGAAAAATTCAATATGAACACTGATCAAAGCAAGTGCACTGTGCATTCTCTATACATCTAACATGTATGCTTGGTCATTCTTGGCATAGGGAAGCCCTACTAATGATCAAACGGTTTTTTCCTAACAAGTTTGAAACATTTAGGCAAACAAAAGTTAGCACCTTTCTTAGAGCATCTATAACCGGACCCCTCATACCCGTCTCAAACGCCTAGGCAGGCCGCCCGGTCACAAAAAATCGTCCCACACGGACACCCTAAACGGGCCTCAAACGCCCGGGCTAATCGGCACCCCTCATATCCATCCCAAATATGGAGCGAATATGAGGCTGCCCGGGCGCGTCCGGGCATGCCCGCCACGTCAGCCTAGCCCACCACCGACACCACAAATACGCCCGTCTGGAAACCCTAGACATCGGTCACTTCACTCTCTCCGTCCAGTCCACTTCCGATCCCTTCCCTCCGATACGATGTCTAACGACGGAAGCAGCTCCAGTGCAGAATCCGACGGATCCAACATCGATGTGGAGTAGGTGGCCCTCCGCATTGCCTCGAGGAGGTCGCTGCAGGAGCAAGGTGGCCCCGGTAGCGGAGGATCTTCTTCCTCAGCGCCCGTCGCCCGTTGACGCAGTGCCGACGACGTCGCCGACCCTTCCCACCCGGCGCGCAGCTCCGGCTGCTCCGCTCCGCTCCTTCAGGTACGCCGCCCTCCTCCACCACCCTCTACTCTGGAAGTGGTGCCCGGCCACCGTTGGGTCCTTGTGCCTGCGCCGCGGCCGGGGCGCACGAGGATGCCTGAGTCCGAGGTGCGTGCAGCCCGGCGCGAGCGACAATGGGCGAGGGAAAGGGGGGAGGCGCTGGCCGCACGTCGTTCGTGCGCGAGTGCGCCGGTCGACCCCGAGGACACTCTCCTCGCGCCGGTCCTCCGACGCTCTCTCATGACGGCGAAGACGGATGCGCGCCACCTCTGCCGCAAGAATGCACATGCGCTCCGACTCGCCACGAGTTGTGGGAGCGCGACACCAACAAGGAGGCGATGGCGAAGACGAAGGCGGCCCGCCATGCCAAGGAGCAAGCCCGCCTGCTTCGCAGGCTGTCGGGCATCACGTGCAGCTTCGACAGCTCGGACATGATGAACGACTCTAGCTTCAACGACGATGCGCCTCCGCACGCCGACGCCTACACGGAGGAGGGGCACAACCGCGTCGACGGCCGGATGGGGAAGGGGCGGCAAGGAAATGGTGATCTCCTCTGCCCTTCCCTTATGTTTATAGTTTTAGTATGTTTTATGTAGTTTGTTCTATGGATTTGCCGATGAACTATGCCCTCTTTTGTCCGGCGATGCAATGCGATCCGATGTACTGTGTGTTTGATCTTTTTTACGTAGGGTTGCATGTGTTTGTATGACGGGTTCGGATATGAGGGACGCAGGTGTGGAAGGCAACAAATGAGACGCGCCCGGTCAGTTCCAACGGACGCACCCGGGCGCGTCCGCGGACGTTTGAGGGTCTGGATTTGCAAACTGTGGCTGTAGATGCTCTTAACACACAATGAAATCAACATCATCATGCATCCACACAAATCTCTAACCTGGATTTGGCATGCACATGGAGGGCAGGAAAGATGACCAGACCAAGCTCATGTGCAGCGTGCTTGGAAGAAAATGCACAGAAGTTGCACCATGATGACTTTTGGGCAAACTTCCTCTGGGTTTGGCAGGGGGCCTTTGGACAAACTTGAGTTAATGGATCCTGATCTCCCCATCGCATTGGGTTGAGTACTACTAGCGCATGCAATGGATGGCCGCACTGCATGCATGCGTGCGGACAAAGGGCACCTCTCACTAGCAGTACTAGTAGCTAGCGTCTGTGTGCTTGACACTTAAGATGATCAGATGTGTAAGGAGTAGGTGTTCAGCGGCGGCCCTGGCCTAGGGATCGATCCAGGACCACCACGCACCGCACCGCACCGCACCAGCTCGCTCGCTCGCTCGCTGTGACAGGGTACGTTAATTAAGCCGTGCAAACGGTACTCGCCTACCATTCCTATGTTCCCTGTACATTGATTACCGAAAAATTGATTGGGTCGGTAGCAATGATCAGAGCACTGTTGTACACATGGGGAAGTCCAACAAGTTTACTATTCGTAGTTTTCATCTCATCATTGGAGTCTCTTTCATTTGGAGCGAATCAAGTTTATTAATCTGATAAAGATGCACAACGCAAGGAGGAAGCTGAAAAATAGTAATACAAGGAGCATAGCTCCTTGATAAACATAGAAGTTACATCATGGTCAACAAAGTCTTCCTCTCCAGCTCTACCCTTCTAAATAGAGGTCATCGTAGAATTAGTGCACTTGGAGAATGAGCAAATCACACAATTGTTTTGGCAACAAATACTTATACAAGTATTTAGTACATGCTTAAATAACAACATAGCGAGTTACACTTCTAAATAGCAGAAATAAATGAGAGAAACTGTCAACAACTACATCCAAGTTAAATATGCCATCCGACATGATGTACTTGGATATTATTTGAATCTACATTGAGATATACTTCGAGTAATAAAAATAATACATAACTAAAAACCATCAAAATGTCATGTAAGTTGACATAAGACCCTAATAATGTACTCCAATATACTAATTTATAACAATAACTATTTAAGAATTGAATTACTCACTAAAAATTTATAAGAGATAAGTCAATTTTCCTTATTTATTTACATGTTTTAAATATATTCCACATATCAATATCTCTTATGTTTATCTTATTTTCCACTCATCTTGACTACTCGGATTTGTGCCCTAGCCGTGCAGCTTCGTTAATGAGCTCTTCTCTTCGGTATAAACACAACATCAGAACTAGTGATCAAAACATATAACCATCCACCCGAGGAATAAGGTCGACTCCAACACCCTAGATTTCCTGATAGTGGGCACTATTATTAATTTTAATATTTTTTTGATTTACAATATGTGAAAACATTATTTTAACTTGTACAATTTTTTTTGTTACATCTCGCAAAAATAACCACATACTATTAATTGTAAATAGCTAAATATATATACATTCTAATGTTCATTGCAAATTACTCCATCGAATTGAATACAAATGCAACAAAATAATGTGAGTGATTTCCTTTTGATAGACCTTCTCTTAAAAAAAGATTATCTAACTTGAGCCCAATAGATTGAAAAAACGTGTTACAATCGTGTTTCCTTCCTTTTTAAGCTTAGAAAATAGAATGCTTCCACATTTTTTTTGTACATAGCTATATAATAATGTGACACATGTTAGTTTTAGTGCATTCATTTTAATTAAACATGACTATGCAATTATTGGATATGTGGGTTGTGTGCTTCTTCTTAGTTGATAGTTTAGTAGAAGCAAATTTGTAAGATGAATAATAGTGAATATATATGTGCTCTGGCCCAGTTTGCTGTACTGAAATATCTTAACATCGAGTTATAAAGGTATTCTTGTTTACTTTAGGATGTTAGACATCGGAAATTGCTTTTGGCTCTCGGGAGCCATGGAGGCCGAAATTTTGAAAAATTCGAAATTCAAAAATTTTGAATTCAAAAAAATCTGAAATTTTTTGTACAA
>CBMN010757891.1:0-10378 GCA_000582825.1 Hordeum pubiflorum
AGACGTCACATTAGGTGGCTGGTCATTGGGGTCCTTGCCTGGACGCTATGGACGGTTTGGAATAAGCTTGTGATACAACATGTACCTCTTCGACATGCGGCTGATGCAATGTTCAAAATGTGTGGTTACTTGCAGCTCTGGCGGCTGCTTAGCTGTCACCAGGACGAGGGCGCCATCAATGCCATTAATGCTGATCTTAGGACGATGGCCCTTCGCTTGGTGCCGCTGCTTCCTCCGAACCACCTAAGTCGGACTAGACACTTCGCTTCGCGTGCGGGGCTCCCGCCTGTCTTTTTTATTTGTCAGGGCTTGTTGAGCTGTGCCCTCAGCGAAATCGTTTTGTACTCTATGTTGTGCTACCTCGTGTGTGTGTGTTGGGGTCTGGACTATTAATGTACCTTGTGGATGTGGTGGTTGCTTTATCTATAAAGAGAGGCATAAGCCTTTTTGGTATAAAGCATCCAAACAAAATTCTAACAGTGTCGATTTCTATCGAACATGTCACTACCGTCTTATGGTGCGTACTTTTGGACGTGAAAGGCCAAGTTGTACTATAGTCAAAGCTCTAAACGGGTATCTCCATTTTTTGTTGCGTGTATTCGAACACAATGGATATGAGAGAGCCCACCTGCTCTAATAAATTGGTCATCGTCCATCTCCTTCAGCACACTACCTCCTTTTCCTCCTCCCATCGTCGCCGCTATGATCGCCACACTGTGTGGATCCTTTGCTAAAAACAGTCGGTAACAAAGTCCTTTAAAAACAGTTTGCCCGTTGTTTGCCGAGCCACCTAGATGTAAACGGTGTCAAAATATGATGAAGCCTGTCTACCCCCATACACCAGGGGCCGCGGTTTATGTATTGATCATTGCTTGAGGTACAAGGTTTCGGTTGGAGAGAATCTCAACCGTAAGGGAGAAGTACAGGGGATAAGAAATAGAGATACAATGAAAGTTAAACTACCTATCCTATCTCCTAACAAATCTCTATATGTGGCGCATAAGATATTCTGTTTAACACTCCCCCTTAATCTAAACTGCAAAGATTTAGATTACGCTTGAATTCTTCAAAGGGTCTTGAAGCTAGAGCATTTGTGAATCCATCTGCCACTTGATCTCTGGATGGAATAAAATGAATGTCCAATTCTTTGTTAGCAACCCTCTCTCTAACAAAATGGAAATCAATTTCAATATGCTTTGTCCTTGCATGAAACACATGATTAGCTGACAAGTATGTGGCACCACCAAGATTATCACACCAAAGACATGGAGTTAGTATGTGATGAAAGCCAAGCTCCTTGAGCATTGATCTGACCCAAATAACCTATGTTGTTGCATTTTCTAGTGATTTATACACTGCTTCTGTGTTGGATCGTGAAACTGTGGCCTATTTCTTTGCACACCATGAAATCAGATTAGGCCCAAAAAATACTACAAAACCACCTGTTGACCTTCTATCATCCAAACATCCTACCCAGTCAGAGTCAGAGAAGGCACTAACAAGAGTAGAAGATGACTTGCTGAAAGTTAAGCCAACACCCAATGTACTTTTTACATATCTTAAGATGCGCTTGGCTACTGTCAAGTGAACTGTAGTGGGTGCATGAAGAAACTGACACACTTTATTGACTGCAAAGGAAATATCAGGCCTGGTGAGTGTGAAGTACTGAAGTGCACCTACTAGACTTCTGTACCTGGTGCTCTCTTCTTGATTCAAGAGTTGTCCTTCTGCAAGAGAGAGTTTTTCTGAACTGGACAGTGGTGTTGAGGATGGTTTGCACCCCTGTAAACCAGCCTTACTCAATAAATCATTTGCATATTTTTCTTGAGAGAGATGAAGCCCACCTTTTTTCATGTTCTTAACTTTAATACCAAGGAAGAAGTGCAAATCCCCTAAATCTTTGAGGGCAAATTCTGATTTCAAATCTTTAAAAAGTGTTGTCACTACTTCATTTGAGGAACTAGTGACAATGATGTCATAAACATATATAAGCAAAAAATGGAGACATGTGACTTATGATAAATAAACAGTGATGTATCAGATTTAGAGGGAACAAAACCAAGTGCTTGCAACTTAGAGCTCAACCGAGAGTACCATGCCCTTGGAGCTTATTTCAGTCCATAGAGAGATTTATCCACCTTGCACACATGATATGGTTTGTTTTTATCTTCAAACCCAGAAGGTTGCCTCATATAGACTTCCTCTTCCAGAACACCATGAAGGAACGCATTCTGCACATCTAGCTGTCGAAGACTCCACCCTCTGGACATAGCAACGGATAGCACAAGACGAATTATGGCAGCTTTAACAACATGACTGAAAATGTCCTCATAATACCATACATTTTCTTGAACCCTTTTGCAACAAGCCTGGCCTTGTAACGATCTATGGTGCCATCAGACCTTCTCTTTATTCTAAACACCCACTTGCAGTCAATGAATTTTTACCTGGATGTGATGGAATCAGATGCCACGTGTTGTTTTTATGAAGAGCAAGAATTTCTTCATCCATAGCATGTTTCCATACCGGATCAACAAGAGCATCTTTAACCGTGCGTGGTTCTCCTGTATAGGTGTCTGAAACTACCAAACCATATTTAGTTTTATAGTTAATTGGATGTAAAACACCTGATTGGAGACGTGTATGAGGTGCTGTAGCAGCAGAATCCATAGAAGATCAAGCAGGCTGCTGCTGGATAACAGGATCAGCAGATCCGGGCGACCCCGAGGCGACAGGGCTGCCCACGCCCGTCGGATCCTGTGTGGCAGACGAGGACGATGCAGCAGATGAAGGCGCCATAGAAGATCCGAGCGAGCCCGTAGCAGCCGGCATCGCGCAGGCGCCGGGCCCGCCTGGCATAGGCACATCGTCACACGGTAGAGCCCGCCGGGCATAGGTGCGCGGAACCAACGCGTAGCGGCCGGTCGTGGAACCCCACGCGGTCGGGTTGTCCCCTGGTGGAGACCGGTGCGACCTGCCAGTGGAACGCGTGGCACCCAAGGGCTAGTGGAGAGCGGGGGAACCAGGCGCAACACGGGCCGGCTCGCGCGCTGCGGGGACTGAGGTGGATCCAGGTGCAGACTGGCGCTCCAATCCCGAAGAGGATGCAGGCGCAGGCTGCTGCACAAATCCCAAAGAAGATTGCACCAGATCATGTGTGGCAACGCTAGGGTGATGTAGGGCATCATTTTGAAGAAAAAATGCATCATCTTGCCTGTTGTTTTCTGCCCTGTTAATTTCTTCAGCAGGAGACTCATGAGAATCCATAGAGGAGTTATTGAACATGGAATCATCATTATCAACACCCACACAAGCATCTCCAGGAAGATGAGAAGGAAGAAGCTGAATTTCCTTCTTGAGAAGGGCACCGGCATTGGGATGAAGCTTTTTAGAGGGAAATTGTGTTTCATCAAAGACAACATCACGGGAGATATAAACACGACCGGTGGACACATCTCGACATTTGACACCCTTGTGTTGATCACTCTAGCCAAGAAAGACACATTGCTTGGAGCGGAACATGACTTTACGAGTGTTGTAGGGACGAAGGTTGGGCCAACAGGCACAACCAAAAACACGAAGAGTGGTGTAGTCAGGAGTGACATGCAAGAGACGTTCAGTAGGAGTCTCATTGGAGATGGTTCGACTAGGCCACATATTGATGAGATGAACTGCAGTTAGGAAAGCTTCATCCCAAAATTTTAATGGCATGGATGCTGCAGCTAGATAGCTAAGTCAACTTCAACGATGTGTCTATGCTTGCGTTCAGTTGAACCATTTTGTTGATGTGCATGTGGACATGATACATGATGCGAGATGCCTATTTGTTGAAAGAAGGAGTTCAATTTTTCATACTCACCACCCCAGTTTGATTGCATGGCAATAATTTTACTATCAAATTTGCGTTTAACAAGAGCTTGAAAATTGTGAAAGACTTGGAAAACATCTGAACGCTTTTTAAGAAGATATATCCAAGTGAACTTGCTAAAGTCATCAACAAATCTCACATAATAAGAGTGTCGACCAACAGAGGTGGGTGCTGGACCCCAAACATCAGAAAAAATAAGTTGCAAGGGTTTTGTAGACACACTAGTAGAAACGGGATAAGGCAATTGATGACTTTTTGCCTTTTGACAAGAATCACAAATAGTTTCAGAATTTCTCTCACCGACAATGGGGAGTTTATTTCTACTAAGAATTTGATGAACAGTTGCAAAAGAAGGATGTCCTAAACGACTGTGCCACCGAAAGCTTGATGGCACCATACACTTGTTTATTGAATTTGCAAAACTTGGGAAGAAGCGCGTAGATTCCTTGCACACAAACACCTCTATGAAGAATTTTCTTCATGACCTGATCCTTGATCAAAAAGAAGAAAGGGTGAAACTCTAGAAACACATTATTGTCAAGAGCAATATGATGGGCAGATAGAAGATTTTTAGAGACATTAGGAACATGCAAGATTTCATTGAACTCAAGATTGGTGTGTGGGGTTGTGATGATTGATTTACCAATGTGACTTATCTCCATACCTTGACCATTGGCAGCCGTGTAGATTTGATCCTGGCCATGATATTTCTCATGCATAGTCAACTTGTCTAGCTCATCGGTGATGTGATTTGTGGCTCCTGTGTCCATGTACCAATTGGTGTCAACGCCATAGGACATGTCAGCGGCAGCAACAACTTTCTTCTTTTGGGAGGTGTCATCCGCATAGCGCCAGTCACAGTCACGAGCGAGATGATTTTGTTTCTTGCATATTTGGCACCGCCCCTCATACCCTTCATAGCCCTGAAAATTATGTCCCTGATTGTTGTTGCCGGGGGACGCCGGTTGTTGTTGCCGTTGTAGCCACCGCCGCCGTTGTAGCCACCACCACCGTGATGACCACCACCAGCACTACCGTGGTAGCCGCTGCCACGACCACCGCCGTTGTGATAGCCACCGCTGCCACCTCCTCCTGGATAGCCACCGCGGGATCCGCCCTGGTTGTTACCGCCGCCGTTGTAGCCACCACCGCCGCCGTGGTAGCCACCGCCGCCGCCACCAGATGGGCCACCATTGCCACGGGATCCACCACCACCTTGCTGATTGCGGTACTTCTTGGGGGGTCCCTGGCGACCACGAGATGCAGCGTTGGTCGATGATTTGAACGAGCCAGTGCCGGTTCCATGGAACAGCTCGACGCGTTGATCGAAGTTGGACACCATGGAGAAGAGAGTATCGACGGAGACAGGGTCGGTGTGCGCATCCAAGGCCGAGATGATCGGCTGGTATTCCATGTCCAAGCCGGCGACAATGAAGGAGAGGAGTTCGCTCTCGCCGATCGCTCGACCCGTCGCTGCAAGCTCATCGGAGAGGACACGCATCTTCCCAAAGTAGGCAGACGCAGACTGGGAGCTCTTTTGGGCATTGGTAAGGGCGATTCTGATATTATTGGCTCGGGAGAGAGACATGGTTGAATACATGTTACTGAGCGCTGCCCAAATCGCATGTGACTTCTCAAGAGAAGCGACCTGGACAAGAATTTCTTTGGACAGGTTTCGAAGAAGATAGGCAATGATCTATTGATCTTGGATAAGCCATGGGGAATAGGCAGGGTTCGGGACAACCTGGTCCTTCCCTTCGGCATTTTTGGTGGTGATTGTGGGAGTTGGTTCTGGGATAGATTGATCTAGATAGCCATAAAGGCCAGCGCCCATGATCTGGGATTTTGCTTGAGCACGCCAGAGAATATAATTGGTGTGGGTCAGCGGCTCAGAGGTGTTGTAGTTGAGGCTTGAGTTGATGGCGGCAGGGTTTGAGGAAGACATGATGGCTTGGGGTTGCGGGGAAGGCAGGAGGATCGGTGGGAGGGTGATGGGGAGCTATGGAATTTGCGAGAGGGTCGGGAGGTAGGAGAAGCTACGAGCTAGATGTGGTGGAAGGGACCTGCTATGTATACCATGTCAAAATATGGTGAAGCGTCTCTACCCCCATACACCAGGGGCCGCGGTTTATGTATTGATCATTGCTTGAGGTACAAGGTTTCGGTTGGAGAGAATCTCAACCGTGAGGGAGAAGTACAAGGGATAAGAGATAGAGATACAATGAAAGTTAAACTACCTCTCCTATCTCCTAACACCTCTCTATATGTGGCGCATAAGATATTTTGTTTAACAAACGGTGCACGCAAAAGGACATGGAGCTGCCGGAGCAAAATGCATTGACCTGGGGAGATTACGTGAGAGAGAGCACATGGACAAAGAGCTTCTCTTTCTCTGTTGTCGGTCTTCAAAAAAAAATCGTATCAATTGATCTCCCCGTTTTGTACTCTCCCCTGCTAATGTGGATGCTAAAAGGAACCGAAAGTTAAAATATTCGGGTGACAGGTTGGGCACATGGAAGAAGATAGCTCTGCCAGTGAATTAGCCACACATATATCGTGACCGGCCAAATGACCAGTCACTGATGTATTTTGACGGTTGCTTATCGGTTGTGGAGGACAAAAAAAGAGCAACAGCTAGCTACATAGCACCCGGCTGTATAGAAAATCACATATACAATCACATAACATCTTTTAAGAGAAGATCACATATACATGCATCTTCTCATAAAGATCATATGCACACGAGGCAAAAAAAATTGCCAGGCACGACTTACATACTTAACATGTACATTGGCGCACTAAGGAAGACTATATGAAGCACACCAAGAACATCATTAACATCACCTCGAACTCGAACGTTCATGAAGTGTGACAAACAGAAATATCGCTATGTCATAAGCTAACTTTCAATGTGTCTGGCGGCGCCACCAATGCATGTGACCGCCTGTTATCCATGCCTTCACACGATCTAAAATACTCACAGCCCCATGTAAATCTCTGTTCATCTGCTTCAAAGTTCAAATGCTCAGCTGCAAAGAATAGAAAGTTAATCAATAGCAGGTTAAATAATAAAGTTAAAATAAATGAATTGTGTCCACAAGCATGTTAACATTGTGTAAAACTAAATGAACATGCAAGTGATATGGCTGTTACAGCTTATAAATTTGACAGGACATATAAGTGACATCATGTTCAGCTTATAAACTGGACAAGATCCAAAACATTTGTCATATTGCATCAGCTCTAGGGGTCGCATACGCCCTCGGATTAACAGTACCCAAAAACCCAAGTTGTTTCGATTTCATGAGGATAAAAACTTTCATGTTTGACACTTATCCTTTTGAATCCATCTCGAAGACCAAATCAGCCATGCCATAACAGACAATGTTTGGAATCACGCGATTGTATTTTAACTTTGGAAGTTGCATATGATCCTAGATAGAGATGACCCAATAAGTCAAAATACATCTAATCTAAAAAAGTTGAAATAAAGCATCTAATACGCACAACAATGCGAAACTTTCTCCACAAATAAACAAACGTAATTACAACAAGGGTGGCGGGACATCTTTGAAAAATTGTTTTCATCTCGTAAGGATTCCACCACAGAACAACCTTCGACCACTCACAAGCAACAGAGGCGAACATTCTGCATGATCCCATTGTCGTCCTAGTCTCTCTCCCCCGTCCCTTCTACGGTTCGGCCGATCCCGATCCACGGGCTGCACAGAATGTGAAAGGCGGCGGCGACATGGCCAGAATTCTACCTAGGAGACGACGGCCATCTCTAAAAATGATTTTGTTTTTCTCTTTTTCTTTTTATAAAAAGGGTTTTCTCTTTGATTTCATTTGACTAAAACCATGGTGTCTTTTACAAACTACCAAACGAAAGCATAATAAAAACTTATATACCCATGACGGACATAAGTCTCATGTTTCACGCATCCACAAGTCGGATCCTCAACCAACATGAGATGGAACCATGCAGGATATAACAGACAGTAATTCTGACACCTCCTCCACAAAGCAGCAAGAAGAGTTATATAAGTTTACATCGGTTTTGCTATTTTACATCTAGATGTGAAATAGCTACCTCATATCTAAACCCAGTGTCGTTGGATCTTGTCCTGTTTTAAGATTCGTGCAAACACAGTTGGATTGACCACGCGCGCTCGCTGACCGTTGTCTCGCGTGCGGCCCATGTCCAGGTCGGTGCTAGTGGGTTGCCGGCCCGTTTTATTTTCTAGGCTGCTTGGCGTTGTTTTGTTTCTTTTTTTGCCGGGTCGTTGCTTGTTTTTTCTGCCTGTAGAGAATAGGAAGAATCAACGGACGCCATATACGAAGATTCCGGCGGTTACTTCTACTGTCACTCTCTATTTGGGCACTTTCTCTCCCTTTCTTTGTTCCTTTTGTTTGAGCAGTTTTTCTTCTTTTTGTTATTCTTCTCTTTTTCATGCCTCTTTTCCATTTTTTTAATTCATGATATTTTTAGGACTTGAACATTTTTCGAAATGTGCAACACTTACTAAAATTCCTGAATTTTTAATTTGTGAACACTTATTTAAATTTATGATTTCTTAAAATTCATGAACATTTAAAAAATATTTGAACATGTTTTCAATCAGATTTTTTGTAGTTTCTTGCGCAAACATGATCCCGCTTCATTTTGGTGTGGTTTGTCCGATCTATTCGTTGTAATCTTTGCGCAAATTTGACCCCATGTTATTTTTGTTGAGCGCATTCTACGTGTCGTGTCGAGTCTATTTTTGTTCTCCTTTTCCATTTATTTTCTCTTTTTTTAAATTCATTATTTTTTAAACAGATTTCGCAATGTCTCGTCTAACTTTGTGACCGTTCAACCTGTTTTCATTTGAATGGTGTGCAAATCTTGACTTGTTTTTTCACGTGTGTCTCTTGTCTCGCCTTGCGTCTTGAGTCCACTTGTCATTTTATTTGCACATGCGTATTTTGTTGGGTTGTTTTTGTGGTGTGATCTCAGCCCCGTTTCTTTTTGGCATGCGTGGTATAACTTGAAGATACGAGTTGGCCATTGCCTCCTCGGTTCCATTCACCACCGTCTCACTTCATTTCCCTGTTATCTTTGAGTAGAGCCGACGCGGGCAGGAAGGAGGGAGTTGACTTGGGGGTTCAATATTTGTCCTCACGATGAAGAAGATGGTAGCAAGTGATGATGCGATTAGTGACCTCATATCCATTGTGTCTCTTTTTGCCCTATTGTTCATCTAGGGATTTTGTGTTTTTGTGATTTTCATCTAGTGATCTTTTTTGTCCTGGTTGCAACTCTATCCCTGACATGCAGTTCGTCCACATTTTGTTTCCCAGTTGCAAATCCATCCCTCGATACGTAACCGGTCTGATCCATTTTTCATTTCTATTGCAAGCGCACCCTCTCGACATGCAACATGGGATCCGACCATTTTTGTTCCAATTGCAACTCCACCCACGACATGTAACTGTGGGCCTGTCTTTTTTTGACCAAGTTGCAAGTCCACTCTCGAAACGGAAACGGATCCTCTTTTTCCTAGTTGCAAGTCCACCCTCGATATGCAACTAGGGGGCGACCCACTTTTGTATCCTGTTGCGACTCCACCCCTGACATGCAATTGCGGGGTCGCTTTTTTCGTCATAGTTGCAAGTCCATCCTTGATATGCAACATTGGGAGGGGGATTTTTGTCCCAGTTGCAACTCCACTCCTGACATGCTACTATGCTCATTTTTTTCCTAGTTGCAAGTCCATCCTCGATATGTAACTAGGGGAGGGGAAGAGCCCGACCCCTTTGTGTCAGTTGCAAGTACACCACCGACATGCATCTGGGTCCGTCCTATTTTTCGTCGTAGTTGCAAGTCCACCGACACACAACTTTTGGGGCAACCATTTTTTGTCCAAGTTGCATGTCTACCCCAACATGCAACTTGGTCCAGCCTATTTTTCATCGTAGTTACAAGTCCATCCACGACACACAACTGGAGGCCACCCATCTTGTCTGAGTTGCAAGTCAACCTTTCACATGCAAATGGACCCGCTTTTTTCCACTTGCAAGTCCACCCTTGATACGCAATTGGGCCCTAACAATTTTTTTGTCTCAATTGCAAGTTCATCCTCGACAAGCAACTAGGGGAGGTGACCCATTTTCTCCGCAGTTGCAACTCCACCCCTGACATGCAATTGGGGCCGCCTTTTCTGTCTCAATTGCAAGTCCACCCTCTACTCGCAACTGGTATCGTAGTTTCGTGTAGTTTTCCCAGTTGCAAGTCCACCATGTGACTCACAACTTGCTCATAGTTTCTTTCATCCCAATTACAAGCTCGTCATTGACTCGCAACTAGGCATGTGGTTTGTTTTTCATCCCAGTTGCAAGTCCATCGTTGACTCGCAACTCGGCTTATAGTTTGTAGTTTTCCCACTTGCATGTTGAAAGGACGTGGATGTCGCCTAGAGGGGGTTGAATAGGCGCTTTAAAATAATTACGGTTTAGGCTTGAACAAAT
>CBMN010757892.1:0-14032 GCA_000582825.1 Hordeum pubiflorum
TTTTAAATATTATATTTTTTACATAAATTTCGTAAATATAACCCTAAAATATAATATTTCACCAGTAGTATCCGACATGTCGGTACCAACAATGACAGGTATCATTGGCACTGCCAATTATACATCTGTTGTCGTTTCGAGTCACGTGGGCCATCATCAATGCATCATGCATCGGCCCTAAGATCTAGCTACCTTAGGGCATGTACAATGGTGCTATCTTCGCAATGTCACATAAGATCATTGCTGAGTTAGAAGAGAGTGAATGGAGAAAAAAAAGGCTTGGCATTTCTTACCTAAGAGATGGTCTCTTAGTAAAGAAGATAAGACAATTCTATCCATTGTACTAGAAGTCATCTCTTAGCTACATATTTTCTATTTTAATTTTAACCACCCCGTTAATTTAAGAGCATGCAAACATTGCTTGCTAGACTAAGAGTTAATTCATTATATAATATGTTTTTAAGCTTCTCCAAATGACATACATAGCATAAGAGAATATTGTAACGAATAAATGTTTGTGTACAGCGTGCTCACGGTATTATGAAGATATAAAGCATGTTTAATTTGAATGTAATGTTGCAGGGGAGGTTTGGAACAATCTTGGTCTATGGGAACTCATCGAAGAGGCATGCATGCTGGACCATTCAGGTAGTGTTTTTTTCACAAACTCGCAAAGATTTTTAAATTTTCTAATATTATTTATAGAAACCATGATTTCTGTAGTTTGAGAACATTTTAAAATTTCATGAATTATTTTTAATTGGGGAATATTTATAATTTGATGATCCTTTTTTAACATCCTAAACATTTATTTTAATTACATAAAATGATTTATATGTTGCAAACATTCTTAAAATCCATGAATTTTTTTCAAACTTGGAAGTATTCATTAAAATTCTTGAACATACGGTGAAAATGAATAAAATTTGTCAGCGTTTTTGAAAATTTTCACAGTAGGCGACCTTTTAGTTAGTTTTCTAGTAAACAGGTCAAAATTAGATCTGTACAACTAAGAAAAGGCTATATCTCGCGCCGTAGCGAGATATAACCTGAGCTTGCCTTTGAGGCTACCTTAGCGGGCGCAATGGTCCTGATTTGGCAAGGTTGTACAGACCGGTACAGCCTTATTTTAGAACCTTTCGAGTGATTGTTTTTCCATTTTGTTTTTCGGTGTTCTTTTGGTATATTTCATTTTTATTTCCTGCGTGTTTCTCTAATGGTTTTCACCAGTTTTCTTTCAAAAAAAGTATTAAATTTTATTTTTTTCATTCCTTTCCTTTTTTTTGCATTTTTCATATACATGTTGAGTTTATTTAAATACAGGTTGCAAATTTTCATATACATGTTGAACATATTTGGATGCATGTTAAACATTTTCCAAGTACAATTTCAATATTTTAATAAAATACACCTTGAACATTTTTCAAATGTACATTAAACGTCTTCAAAATACAATTTGAATTATTTTAAACACACAATGAACATTTTTCATAAATGCCATGAATATTTTTTAAGTCATGCAAACAGTTTGTAGGTGCTACAGAAAAAAAACAAATGTTGTGAACCTTTTTTTGAATGTTACGAAACATTATATGATTTTTTTGAAAAATGTTGCGAACTTATTTTTAAACACATGAACATATTTCAAATATTATAATAATTTTTTGAATATTGTGAACGTTTCATACGAACTATCCAAACAACTTTTTACATTACATGAACATTTTTTAATGCCGATCGACTTTTTACAAATTAAATAAACTAATACTCAAAAAATATATAGAAATATAAAATATGTAAAAAAGAAAGATCAAACACAAACAAACAAAGGAAACAAAGCAACTTGCTCCCTACTGGCAGGGCCACTACAGGATCCCTTGAGGCGAGGCAAGCTACTGCCTCACTAAAATCTCGGCGCCCGTAAGGCATCAGAATCACATTGGATAAAAACCAGCCAAAGTGGGCCGGCTCACTACACGGTGGGCGTTTGCTCAATTACCAGCAGACAGCCGCGTAGTGCCCTAAAAAGAAGTCCATGATGAAGTAAAAATAAACGGAAATGACCCTATTTGACCATTTGTTACTACTAAATAAAAATTTCTGAAAAAATACTACTAAATAAAATACTTTTTTGTAGCCTTTTTGACTATGATGATGTACAGATATATATCAATTTATATCTGGGTTGGATGGAAACAAATCATCTGATTTTCAGCTCCTTTGGAAAGATGCCAAACGGTAAACAATCCTAACCATAAATATCGCCGATCACTGTCGCTGCCCAACGGTCGCCCAAGCTCCTTCCTTCAAATAGTACTGCTCCCGTCCCATTCCGTTATAGTAGGTGGTAGCAGTACTATCATCCCCTTCCTCCGCCGCGTCGGTCGGACATCGGACCTCCCGACGCACACAAGTGTAGCCAGCAGCCATGGCGGTCGTCGGCGAGCCCATCATAGCAAGTCCCCTCTCCAACTCCTTTCATTCATTCATTTATCTATGCATGCATATCTCTACATCTACTCCTATTGATATATATGTCCATGTGATTGTTTTCAATTTTACGATTGATGGATCGAACATCACCTTTGCTATGGGATTCTTGAGAAGATTACAAAAAGAAAACGTCCGTGGACTGTATCATTTATTGGACTCGTTTCCATGGACTGACTAATGACTACCACTAATTGATAATACATGATTCAGTAACAATAATAATTATATATCTGATTGATCTTTACTTGCGTGACGATTACTCTGCCGCATAATTTCCAGAGGGAGAGAGGCACGCCGGTAGGTCGTTCCCCACGGTCTGCCAAGATCGAGATTGGGCAGGAGACAGCATTCGTGCTCGGGAACGGCGGTAGCGGCATCAGACACATTGATGATGACGATGATGATTTTGCGCCCATGGTGAGAACCTTCATGGAACCAACAAATCTCACATTGCTGCATTTCAGTCACTTTAATTCTGCTTTTTCCAATCTTCAGAGTACTCATCAAATGCATGTTATCATATATCCACTGACTCCGCTTTATCGAAAAATCCACTGACTCCGATAAAAACAGCAAGCCAGTTTCATATGGCTTTAGTTTGCGGGTCGGTCGTCAGTCAATGAATTGAACATAGGAAAATATTAAGTTAGTGAGATTGTTCTGAGGCCACTTCAGTAGTCTTTTTTCGTTGTTGACCATTTAATTAGCCTTTGCACCTTTTGTTTCTGAATCTTTGCCCACGCCTACCTGTGGAACCGCCAGACAAACTAAAAAGCAAGTCCACTCTCCAACTCCTTCCATTCATTCATTTATTTATGCATACATATCTGTGCATCTGATATATATGTTCCGTGTGGTTCTTTCAATTTTCTGATTGATGGATCGAACATCACCTTATGCTAGGATTCTTGAGAAGATCTTTTTTTTTTAATAACCGTCCATGGACTGTATGCATGTACGATCGTTGCCTGAACCATTAGTTTATTGGACTTGTTTATTACTCCCTCCATCCCAAAATAAGTGTCTCAACTTTAGATCAACTATGTACTGAAGTTAGTACAAACTTGAGACACTTATTTTGGGACGGAAGGAGTATTACTTGTCCTGTTGGCAACACGTTCCATGGACTGACTAGTGACTACCACCTTATCGCTAATACATGACATTCAGTAATAACAATATTGATTGTTGGTCTGATTGATCTTTACTCGTGTGACGATTACTCTGTCGCATAATTTCCAGAGGGAGGGAGGTGATTCCCCGCAGCCTGTCGAGACCGAGACCGGACAGAAGGCGGCATCGACGCATCAAGATAAAAAAAGGCTCGCTTTGCTCGGCAACAACGATAATGATTTTGAGCCAGTGGTGAGAACCTTCATCGAACCATCTGAACCTCGCATTGCTCCATTTTAGGCGCTTCTGCCTTTTCCAAACTAGCTTCAGTTCAGAGTTCAGAGAACCTTGTCGAACAGCCTGACAAAGTAAAAACGGTTTGCTTATGTTTCTTTTTTGTCTAGTGCTGAACTGCTCATTAGTATTGTGGCAACAACTAAATATTATTGCACAATTTATTTATTACGCTAGGATTTCTTGAGGTTTCTTCATGCTATTTTATTTTTCCAGTTATTATCTTGTCCAGCTTTGGTCGATTTTATTTATGAAAGTAATTTTTCGCGAGAAGTGATTCCTGCACACAGAAAAAGAGACATAGATGGTTGATTCTAGAGAAGAATAACACAGAAGAAAAGATCATCACCATTTTCTCTCATTACTAACTAGTGCCTAGCACTATGTGTGTTCGTCTGGTCGTTTCCTGAGACGGTCATCGTTGTTATTCTCTCTTCACTGGTAGTACATCTGTAGTTTGCTGAAAATCCTGCTATGCTTTTTTAAAATTATAAGTGAGTACACGCGTAGACCCCCCCCCTCCACACACACACACAGTGACGTTTGATGTTCATGCTCATAGCAATAAGTACTCTGACTTGGTTTCTTAACTATTTTCCAGAGGAAGGGAAGGACGTCGGCACATCCAAAGACTGAGATGGGGCAGAGGACGGTGTTGGCGCATCCAGTGCTCACTTTGCTCGACAACAACAGTTCGGAGAATGAGCAAGTAAAGCCTCGAGGCTCTCGGTATGAAGCAGTAGTTCAGAGGACCATCACTAATACCTATAAAGTAAGAGAAATTTAGGCCATTCTCATAAAAGTACTTTTCATACCTCAGATTGTATGTTATTTCTTGCGGCATATGTGAACAGATACTGAATTTGTTGCTCTGTTTTGGCTGATTACTTTACTTTCAGAGGAAGAGAAGGGGTCCAGACAAGAGTGAGATAGTGCATAAGCCGATGTTGATTGACAGAGGCAGTAGCAGCAGTAGCAGTGATGCCAAGAGTGACAAGGAGGATGACTATGCGCCGCCGGTAAGGCATTCCATGAAATCTAATTTGAAATTGTTTCTCTTAAGACATGTTTTGATGACTTTGAGTCACCCATAAGACCTTACATTGCGTTTATTATTCCACACCTTGCGTTGTGGTCTTGTGGATGGATTAGTCTAAATTTCTTATTGGGGAAAAACAACCAACTCTTTGATTGGTTGTATCGCAGACGAAGAGGGGGAGGCCAACAAGTCTCAAAACCTCCAAGAGCAAGAGAGGGAGGCAACCGGGTTTGAAATCAACCAAGAACAAAGAAGATGGCATTGGATCTTCGGAACCAAGCAGTGACTTCAACATTGTCAAAAGCTTCAGAAGCTTCAAGGTCATCGTCAGCGGTTCTGCCATCGACGGCAAACTACTCCCCATCGAGCCGCGTAGGGCATACCATGGGCTCTGCCACGACCGGAAGTCGCTCCTCCATGGGCGTATCCATAAGCCCATATGCCCTTTGCTCGCTGCAGGAGTGATCATCGAGATGGTTCGCATAGCGGAGGGCATCAGGGCCTCCGCCGCCTCTCCTTCCCGTGAGAACCTCGCACGGTGGAAGAAGGCCCTAGAGTCCTTTGAGATGATGGGCATGGACGTTGGTTTCATGCGCGAGCGCGTCAATGGCCTCATGAGCCTCCTCGATGCGGCAGATCACCAGCACGAGGGGTACAAGGTGGCAAAGCTGGAGCGGGATTGCGCCGCAAAGGAGTTGACGGCACTCGAGTCGAAGCTCACAAACATCAAGGACGCTCTGAAGGAGATTGACATGGAGTTGCAGGAGATGGCTGCGTCGAGCGCGAAGAAGAAGAAGAAAAATGTCGACCAGGCTGCGCGGCAGCTGGCGGCCGCGCCATGGTGATTGACGACCGTCTAGCCCAGTGGTGCATACATCTTCAGCAAAGTACTGCTGCTAGGATGTTGCTGTGTCTTGGTGTACATTGATTTTAATTACTACCTCGAATGTAGCTGCACTTTCATGGTTTATTATGAATTTATGAGGATGCTGCACTTTGATTGTAGTCCACTGTTGCAGTTTCATGGAGATTGTTTTTTAGTAAAGAGAATACATGTTTGAGCAGACCCCAGTGATAAAACAAATGGCTTCAAGTTAATTTGGTAAAGAGAATATTTTGCTGAAGAAATAAGTGACTGCCAATTTGTGGGGTGTTAATTCGTCGTCCAGTATAAAGACCAATGGTTCATAGTTTGTTTGACAAGTATGTATTTTTACGAGATTCAGCACTAGGCGACAATTTTAGAATGAAACTGATAAAATTATCAAAAAAGGAAGAAGAATGAAAGCGATAAAATGGACATGCAAAATTCCTCTCATTTTCACATAACTTTGGGGTGGGGAAAAAAAGAAACAAGCGGATTGTTTGCACTTAAATAAAATGTATATATTCCTCCGATCCAAATTAATTGACGTGGCTTTAGTACAACTTTGGGGGAGTACTAGATCATAGTAAGGCACAACAATTAATAATGAATGCATACACATATGCATGAGGGAGTCACATCCATCAATATATATTTCCATTGAAGGAAGGAAGCAAGGGTGAACTCAAGTTCAGTTACAACAACCAAAACCCATCCTACTATGCACGTACAGGGTTCTGCATCATGGCCGAAACAACACTGAACTGCGGCAAAATTCCTTAATTATGCATCACTCAGTCAGATCCCTAGCCTCTTGGTGCCACACTCTGAGCAGAACTTGGATGTCGCCCTTAGGTACGGCGAACCACATTCGTCACAAAACTTCGCAGGGCTGCTTGGCTGAAATACAAACAAAATATTGCCATCAAGGCACCTGGAAGTTAATAAATGACAACGGTATTGCAGACATGCGATGGAAGTAGATTGATGCTATTTGTTCAGTTTTTTTTTTGACCCGGCTATTTGTTGAGTTTTTGAAAGAATGTGGTGCTTAAAGACAGCATGACTTGAAATTAATTAGTGCACCATGGAAGATTGCTTGCAGTGCGTTTACTGTTATCGATGGAAGTTCTAATGCTAGCTATATGTATTTCCTATGTAACTTTAACGGATACCAAATGAAGATCACTCACAAGAATAGTCGAGCGTCCTCCAGGGTGGCTGTGTCCAGCTTGCATGGAAGATAGATGCGGAGATAAATAAGACTGGTGCTGCTGGGGGTTATCTGACAGGTGTGATGACGATGCGCATGGATGAATGGTAGGGAACTGAGAAGTATGTTGGTTTTGCTGGATGGCATCATGCTCTGCTTGATCGAGAAAGTGCAAGTAAGGTTGACTTTCTATCTGTTCAATGTGTCGCTTTGATGATAACTCATGTTGGTTTTGCATCTGGAAGAGAACAAGCTATTAGTGGAGACCAACTGAAAAGGTAGATGAACCCGGAAAAAAATCTTATTTAACAAAGCATAAGGGCAGGACAAGTCGCTGTGAATTTGGATACTTTCATTAGTCATGAACAGGTACCAAAAGATAAGAGTTACCTCGAATGGTGGACGAAATTCTGAAGAACAAACCAACGGAGAAGTCTCATCCTCTGACAAAACCTGGACAAATCAAGAGGAATGATTACACAAATAATCCAATTGTTTTGGCTGCATTCTTAAATTCTTAGAATCTAGCATGTACTTACTGATGTGCCAGGAATGTCAAATACTGGCTGTGGTGTACGCCTGTACTTGTGCCGGGGTGAATAGAATTTGTAATCTCTTGATGAAATGGCCACCTCATTTCGACCAGTTAATCTTTTGAACCTTCACATTCAAACAAATCAAGACTTCGAAATAAATAAATCATGGCAGATCACAGGGCACTGAGAGTCAAAGTAGCAAGTGAGGATAAAAAAAAGCTTTTGCCTGGAATTATAATTAATTTAATTAACCAAAGATTTGATTATGTTAGTGAACTTCCGAAGTTCCGTATTCATAATTCATCCTATATTGAAAGCAACCGGATAGGAATACAGTCAATTTCTTACATTTACCTTCAGCAAGGAAACACACCTTTGCAGATTGGTATAATTAAGTCCTATTGAGGCAAACATATTGGTGCGTATAAAATACTCAAAGCTTGCCCTTCCACAAAATTGTCTACCACCCAATACATATATGATTTTGTTCCATGGAAATGTCAAAAAAGGAATGGAGTCTTTCATTCAAGAATATACATTATTTGGCTTCTGAAAAAGGTAACTTTATCCACACCACTTATTAGAAAGCAATGTATCTGTTTCAAGTGCATATTTAATACAGACTCTGTAAGTTCAAAACAAGGAAGGGTTTCTAGAAGCAGAATTGGTCAAAGGAAAAGATTTTTTATAACTGGGCCACCAATTCAAGAACATGCATTATTTTGGCTTATGAAAACAGTAACTTTATCCGCACCATTTACGAGAGAGCATCGTTTATGGTAAGAAATGTTATCAAGCAACTTA
Source organism: Hordeum pubiflorum (assembly GCA_000582825.1). Lineage (NCBI taxonomy): Eukaryota > Viridiplantae > Streptophyta > Magnoliopsida > Poales > Poaceae > Hordeum > Hordeum pubiflorum. The sequence continues at coordinate 8,358 of CBMN010757892.1, forward strand.
TCAATTTCAAGTGTGTATGTACAACGTACAAGAAAGGGTTACTCAGAACTGGGTTTCTAAAAGCATAAATTTTTCAAAGGAAAAGATTTATAGAATTCGGCCACCAATTGAATAACAGAAAGACAACCAATAGGAAAGTTCAAGTACAACAATTTTCCATGCCCCCAACGTAGAACAAGTGAACAAACAACACATGCATAAGGAAGGAAATACAGGGTGAATCAGAGAAAATACCATTCCGCATCCTGCATTCTCATATTATTTGGCCTCTCTATGATCACCAAACCATTGATTACAACAAAACGGATCCGCTTTTCTTCCTGTACTACAAGTTCAGGAAACTTTGTTTTTGTTGCATTAGAAGTAGCCAGCTCCCTCCTCCTGAAGCTACAATTTCCTGTCGTGTAACATCAAAGGAGACTCAGATGAGAAGAACAAATAACCAGAGCGGGCGCGACCAAATACAAATTGCTGTTCTAATCATCATACCTTTCTTGGGAAACTTTTGAGTCAGTTTCCTGTACAAGCCACCGGCAGCTTCAAGAGCTACCCCCATCGTTTTCTCACGGGATCCAATCAAGGAAGCAAGACGTGCATTGACGTCGTTCACCAAAGACTCATACAAGTTCGCTATGTACATCAAGGGCAAAGCAAACCTTGGGTCACCTTCGTATCGTACCTCTTGTTGCTTTCTTTTGTTTATTCTATTGCTGGCCAGGATAGAGTCATACAGAGAGGGTTCTGCCACCTCAATAACATTCTGACCAATAAAATGGTCAATGATGATGTCCAGGAACCTAGACCGTGCCATTTCGATGGGTACAACATCTGTAATGAAGAGGGGAATCAGGCATAGAGAAAGCACTAACAGCAGACAGAGCCGGATGAATTTCGAAGAGTTGTACCTTTTGGTGTTAGGATATTAGTATGACTAGGAGGCCTGCTGCTGTTCTCAAGAGCCGAGTGTTCGTCATCAACCCTGACACCGTGGAGGCTTAAAGAGCTGCTGTATGATCCATGCAAGCAATCCTAGCAGATAAAGCAACGGTTAACACTCAAAACCATGATGTTGCTGTGGTTGTGACGTTGTGTTTTGTTACAAGAAACATGCTATTCTGGGGCAGTAAAAGGAAATGCATCCATTTTTGGTCAGTCAAAGTAAATGCCAACAGTCTATTTGAAATATAAATAAATACACAGAATATTTTAATTTCACAAATTAACACATTCCTACCACCGCATTTTTGGCCAGTCAAAGTAAATGCCAACGGTCTACCTTGAAAAATAAACAAATAAATTCACAGAGCATTTTCATTGCACAAAACGGCACTTCCCTACCTCCCCATTCCACAAAACCAAAGCAAAATTTCTTGGATGGAAATATTGTACTTATGCATTTAAATTACATCCTGGTTACAATCCTAACATGAGAAGTGCTCGATACAAAGAGCTTGTATATTGAGAAAGAAATTAAAAAAAATATGAGCCATGGAAATCTTGTATTTGTTATGCATTTAACTTCATGTATTTGAATGGATTGTGGGGGCGGTGGCCGGATTTGGTTTGGGTTTGGGGGGGAAGTGAAGGGGTTTGGTGGAGTAATGCTTTGCTAAAAAAAGAACTTCAGCAAGAGTAGCAGAGCCTTGTTTGCTCTGCTCTGCTGCACTAAAAGACATATTTATAATCTATCACTCTGAATAAAATTTCATTAACAGAACATAGCACACATTTTGACAGTGCAGCACAAACATCTGCTACCAAAAGATGGGGATTAGATTTTATAGATAGGATTTCCACCAAAAGATTATAACATGAAACATATTGTTTGAACCTGCTTTACTTTGCTCCACTAAAGAACATATGTGTATGCACTCTTATCAGTCTGAATAAGCTTCATTCCACAATACCTAATACAAAAACTTGACGGTGCAATGAAGGCATCCAATAGATATTATTGTTTCCATTGTTCATTCCATTTGATCAAGCAAGACAAGCTTACCATTACTACAAGTTCAGTTCTGACATCAAAACCGTGCGTTGCTGTTGCAGTCCGCCTTGACACATGATACATGCTATTCTGGATCACTAAATGGAAAATGCATCCCATTTTTTGGTCGATCGAAGTAAATGCCCAACAATAAACAGTCTTTTTACTTGTTATACGCAGATTACCAGCCCATTACCCAATAACACGCCGACCGTTAACGCCGCGCAAAAGCCTAACTTATTTCCTACTCGAACCACCGCGCAGATTACGCGCCCATTTCCCGAAGGAGCCGCCTGTTTTCCACCACGGATTCGGTAGGCTCATTAGAGAGGTTGAAGCAGTCTGCTCTGCTCCGGACAACAGTTGGTTTCCACACAGATCGGAACGAGGTAATCAGCCATAGGTTCAGTGTGAGCAGGCGCACGCAGCTTCGGAAAGAGAGGGATGGAGGGAGGGGGCGTGAGGTTACCACGGAGTTGGAGTCGCCGCCGCCGACGAGGCTGTCCTCCTCGGTGAGGGCCTCGGGGTCGACGTCGCCGTCGCCGAGGAAGACCTCCACGGCCCCGGCCCCGGCGCCGGCGGAGTAGCGCGGCACGCTAGCGGCCCGCATCGCCGCCGGCCGAAACCCTAGCTGGGTTTAGAGCCTGACGCCCGGCGCCAGCACCAGCATGGCGAAGGCGGGTGGTTTCCCCTAAAAGAGCATCTTTTTCGGACGCTCGCCGGCGGTTTCCCCTAGGATATGGTCGAGCTGGGGACGGACAATGGGGCGGCGGCCGGCGGCGCCGCCGTATTCGCTTGGGGAAGGGGCGGCGTGGGTGAAGGGGAGTGAAGGGGTTTGGTTGGTGGGGTTCAAAAGAACACTTCGCCAGTAGTAGCAGAGGATTGCACTGCTCAGCTTCACTAAAATACTGCTGACAGAACATAACACAAATTTTGACAGTTCATATTATTTGCAAACATCTTCTGCTACCAAAAGATGGGGATCAGATTTGCTAACTAGGATCTCCATCAAGATTAACATAAGCACATTGTTTGATCTGCTTCACTTTGCTCCACCATAGAACACATGTGTATACAATCCTATCATTGTCAGTCTGAATAAGCTTCATTCAGCACAGCATAATACAGAAACTTCACAGTGCAATGAAGGCATCCAATAAGTATTAGTAGTATCCCCAATTCCCCATTGTTCATTCCATTTGACCAGGCAAGACAAGGCAGCTTGCCATTATTATTTACATGTTCAGCTGAGAGCTCCTGGCATCTCAAGTTCAGATACCAGAGCTTCTGTTCTGAAGCAGCAACAGGCCTCCTCTGTTTTGTGCAGACAGCCCGGTTCATCCGTTCATACATCATTTTACACACAAGTAAACGCATACACAGAGGGGAGCAGCGCAGGCGACCGGGGAGCCCTGCACTACACGCTGAGCTCGGTCCTGGAGACGAGGATGCCGTCGGCGTCGGCGTAGAGCCACTCGCCGTCGCAGATCCTGGCGCCGGCGACGGTGACCGGGACGTGCTTCTCGCCCATCCCCCTCTTGTCTGACTTCATCGGGTGCGAGCCGAGAGCCCGCACGCCGATGTCGCACTCTTTGATCTCGTCGACGTCCCGGACGCAGCCGCTGATCACGATGCCGGACCACCCGTTGTTCTGCGCCAGCATCGCGATGTTTCCCCCTAGGAGGGCGCGGCGAAGGCTCCCGCCGCCGTCGACCACCAGGACCCTGCCCTCGCCCTTCTCCTCCAGGAGCGCACGGACCAGGACGTTGTCCTCGAACACCTTGACCGTCACGACAGGGCCGGCAAAGAGCCGCCGCCCCCCGTAGATCCGGAAGACGGGCTGCAGGGCGCGGAGCTCGCCGCTGGTGATCATGTGCGAGTTTGCGTCGCAGACCTCCGCGGTGGCCAGTGGCAAGGCCGCCATTTCGGCTTCAGGGCTGCTGCACGAGCGCTGTCAGCACCTTTTTGAGAGAAAAAACAAGCACTGTCAGCAGGAGTAACAAAGCTGCTGCTCATTCAATCTGGATAACAACAATAGATCCTCCAAAGATATGTATGCAAATCATGCACTTGAGCTTATAAAAATACTGCAATAAGGAAGACATCTTGATCAGCTATATGTAGCGTAACAGTTGCATAGATCTCATCTCAGGCGGATGAAATGCTGGGACTCCATTCAGGAAACAAACATGATGAAATTTCATGTGGTTGGAACATCTAAAGGACCATTTTCTTATGAACATAGAGTAAACTAAATTTTCCATGAAACACAAGAATCACCAAGTCAGCCTCATTTGATGAGACGTTCACGTTTTGACAGAAGAAAGGTAGCCACCAAGCCAGCCTTTTAGCACTCACACTTCCTGTTTGCTCATCTATCGGCCCCTGACTACGGATCCTCCCAAGTCGTCAGTACTCTCAGAATCAATCTGTGCAACCCTTTTCCTTAAAATTAAATAAGAGAGGAAAGAAAAATGCGGCCTTAGCAAGGAGTAGTTGTGATTTCCCTGACCACCGGGCATGATCAAGCCAAATCAGCAAACAATTAGTCAAGTTCATATAGAACAACTCGAACGGACCAGGGGCGGGCGGACTAAGCGCAGTTTATAATACGCAGATATCATCCTACACCGACGAAATCCATCAGATTGCTTTGCTATCGCGGTGGTCATGCCACTCCTACCGGCAACCGTGAGGAGGCGATGCCGACAGCGAAAAACAGACTCCAGGGAGCTTCAGTTGGTCGCCGGTGGGAGGCAAGGCATCAGGTAACAGTGAGTTCTTAGTAGTGTGTGCCATTCCATCAGATAGGAATACCCATCTGCTGTATAGGTGTTGCCTTCAGTAAGGAAACATTTTTTGCAGATTGGCACAGCTAAGCCCCATCTGCAGAGGAGATTGACAAGAGTTGCCAAGGACCATGTCGTCGCGCACTTACCGGAGTGGCCACCGGCGTCGACGTACGGCTCGAGAGTCGAGAACGAAGACAGCGCCGTCCCGGACGCGCGCGCCTCTGTCCTCCCCTTGTGTCGCCGGCGGTCGCCTCCCTACTGCGCCAGGAAAGGCGGACTAGCCCCTCGACTGCGGCGTCGCGACGGCGGGAGACTGGTGGTGGAGTAGAGGCTTGGAAGGAGGGAGGGAGGAATTAGGGCGGCGGGCGAGCGTGGGTCCGGTCTGCGGTGGGTTCGAGCGGAGCAGAGCAGAGCAGCAAGAGGAGGAGACGGGGTGGAGCTCTGCTCTATCATTATCGTGTGGTTTTTTCTTTTCTTTTTCTTTCGTTGAGTAAATTGAATGACGGGAATACATGATAGTGCACGCGCGCCTCCCTGTCCTTACCGAGCAGCCGGCTGCGGACCGCTCGATTCGTCCAAATCGAACGGCGCGCATCGCCAGGTGCCGCGCTGTCCATTTCCTCGTCGGCCGCACATCGCGCTCACCTGGTCCGGTCGAGCCGTGTCGCGCCGCGCGCATACCCCGCCGTGGGCCCGCATGTCATAGACCGATAGCGGTTTCCGTTTGTGCACGTAGCGAATTAGTGCGGCGGTGGGCAGTTTCGAATTTCGTGCGGTTCATCCTCTCCGCTCCACGCTCCTCTCCATTTCCGCCACGATTTCATCCGCCATTGAAGCCTCCTTGAAGCTTGCAGAGGAGGCGGAGGCGTAGCGGGGGGAGGCATCCACTGCTCCTC
>CBMN010757896.1:0-11131 GCA_000582825.1 Hordeum pubiflorum
CCCCCCTCAATATTATGTTTCTATTTTCCCTATACCCATACCTGAAAATACTTTATTTCACTTTTTATCACATTGTTTTGTTATCTGATAATTCAATCATTTCTTTTTGTAGGCAGCCCGCAATAATGTACTCCTAGCTGTCCCTGCACTTCTATATGCCATCAACAATTACCTTAAATTTATCATGCAGGTAAGTTTTATTGGATTTAGAGGCACAGTCTTGCCGTTGTCACGAGTTTATATATTTTTCCTTGTGAGATTGACGTACAGCTATACCTGACACATATTGAGCGTATTGTGCAGTTGTATTTCAATCCATCAACTGTGAAAATGCTAAGCAACCTAAAGGTACCCTCAGATGCCATCTTTTGTTGTATTAGTGTGTATGCATATATAACACCATTTATGATCCAAACTTCTCTAGGTACTGGTCATAGCTGTTCTTCTGAAATTTATAATGAGAAGGAGGTTCTCTGTTATTCAGGTAAGGTTGACGTTTAAGTTCTGTTGAAGTTATTTCTACAGTTTAGTTTTAGTTTGAGGATTGAGTTTACCAAACTGTTTTATGCTTTTAGATTATTTGTTCGTCTACTAGTAGTCTAGTACTACTACCATGTCATTGAAGAATTACTGGATTAGGCTCTACCTGCCTCATTTTACATGATCTATTACCCAATCATATTAGGAAATAGTAAGAAGCAATGATCAGTGTATTCTACTATTCTGAACGTACTAGAAATTGTTAGAACTAGTAGTATCATAGTTAATAGGGCATCACCAAAGTGTCCTTTAGGCGTCGAGGCGGTCTTGGGTGGTGGCCATAGCCGTTTTGTGGCGTCCAAGGCATCGAGAAGGCATGGTATAATGTTGCCTGAGGCGAGGCAGGTGATGAGGATGCTTGTAGTGGGAGGATGGAAATAGAGAGCAGATAAATCATTGAAGAGGGAGATACACACATACAGTAGCTAAGAAAAAAAAGAGATCTAAAATGGTGGGCAGCGGCCTGCAACCTTGGGTCGAGGGAAGCAGATCTGATGCTGAAGCTACCTATCTGTTGTCTCCACTGGCTTGCTGCTCCGAGCACTTGCCTCTGCCACCGCATCTTGGCTCATTACTTCTGCTCTAGCTGCAGACTGCCACTGCCGCCGATGTCACGGCATGCCGTATTTGTCTCTGTCTCCGATGGTCTGATTATTGAGTTACAAGGTGGACGAGGAACAATAGAGAGAAAACGAAGAAAAAAAAACATAAGTCAAATCTGTTTGACTATTTCTAGATACTTCTACCCTAGTCTAGTATTTGTGTCTTTTCTTAACCCTAACTATTGTTTTCTAGAGTCTTCTAGCCATGAGTAGAATGTTGAATCTTAAGTCAATGTTTTCTAGAGTGTTCTAGCTATAAGTAGAAGTTGAGATGTGAAGGCTTCCCAAAGCCCTGCCACTAGAGGTCCTCACCTCTACTTTGTAACCAGACTTATGTACCCCACTACCTATAATAGAACTTGGTGTTCTATCTAAGATTTTGGACTAGATCTTGCGCTCTAGGAGTTTTGTATTGAACTCCTGCTGCCATATTGGCCTATATTCGCCTCTAGAGCGATGCAACACGTTGAAGTAGTTCCTTCAACACTAGTGATGTACACTTTGTAGCAGCAAGGTGGAGTTGTTCCTCCACATCCTTGTGCTGCTTCAGAGGTTGAACTTCAGGCACCATGGCTGGTATCCCCTCCTTTCAGCTGGCTCTTCAGGGCACACAGAGCAGGGGTGAGGTGGATTACGCTGTTGGGCTCTGATTGCCATTTCAACTTTGCCTTTTTCATTCGGGACACCATCTTATCATCTAATTGTTGCTGTACAAGGTGGGAATGTCATGCCTTCGGTGCCTAGTGGGTGCTATAGTGACCAGTCAAAGCTATTTACAATAAAGGATTTTTCATCCCAAATTCCTTTGACAAAGTTAGCAGTGGAAAGCTCTGCTAACCGCTTCAGCTTCATCTTCCTTTGGTAATTGTGCATATCCCAAATAAATTAGCAGAATATTGGCTAGGTACAGGCTGTGCCTTGCTAGAATTGACATGTTCCCTCAGCCTAGCATGATAGCCATGGTTATGTGGTTGATTTATTGGCTACATCCATGCATTTCTTACAAATGGTTGAGAAATGAGGAGTGATAGTGTGTTTTCCATATATCTAAGCATAATGACTAAGGACAAAAGGTACATGGAAAGTGCCATAGAAGTTCTGACTCTCAGCAATGTTAACTTCTCCCTTGCTTCTTGTTTCAAATGTTGGCAGTGGGAAGCTCTTGCTCTATTACTTATTGGGATCAGCATCAATCAACTTCGAACCGCGCCTGCGGGTGATACAGCATTTGGTCTTCCTATCACTGCCATCGCATACATCTATACACTGATTTTTGTAAGTTGCTGTCAGGGCCATCTGGTTCTTTAGTTTTTTTCTTTGTTCTTTCACTTCTTTTTATAAGCTGTCGCAACAGGCAGCGAGCTTAAAGTTGCTGTATATTTAGTTGAAACTGTGAAATGTAGGTAACTGTTCCATCACTGGCTTCTGTCTACAACGAGTATGCAATGAAAAGTCAAGATACTAGTATTTATCTTCAGGTACTTCCTTAAATTGAATATAATCTGTTCAGAATTATGAGGGAGTAACTGCCATTTGTTTTAATTCTGTCCAACTATATGCTTATTTTATGGTATTTCCCTTTTACTTTTCCAAGTTCCTGTCGTAAGGCATGGCTCATTCTTGTCTCCATCTCTGTGATTGTTTTGCCCTTTATCTAATTGGATGTTCTTTTGATATACTTCAGAATTTATTTCTGTATGGATATGGTGCAATATTTAACTTCCTCGGCATCCTTGGGACGGCCTTATTCCAAGGTATGCACCTTTGTTGAGTGTCCAGTATTTTTATGCTAGGTGGATAGTAAGTACTTCACGTTATACGGGCAAGGAGTTTTTTTGATATTATCATCCTTAGCGCTTTCTTAGTTGTGCAATCCAGGGATGGGAGTCGGGTATTACCTATTCTTATGAGCTGTTAAAACGAAGGAGTGATTTCCTGGTTGATTCAGAATTTGAAATATTATTATTTTTACTGAACTTTGAGGCCAGATATGAGCATTTATCTTTAATTGTTTATCCAATGACCACTGTCAGATCCCAGAACAAAAAGGATAGCCATGTTCTGTCTTGTCCTGTCATATCCAAAGCATCTATTCATGAAATGTCATAATGCTACTTAAGTGTCGGTGCAGCACATGTTTCTGATGTAATCATGTCTTCTTACAGGGCCAGAGAATTTTAATATCCTTCAAGGGCATTCAAGGGCTACGATGTTTCTCATATGTAACAATGCTGCGCAAGGCATTCTTTCTTCATTCTTCTTCAAGTATGCAGGTAAATGTTCTACCTTCCCGTCTTTCTTTTGTACATTGTGTTTGCTCTTATCTATTTCTTCTATAATTTCTCCTCATTAGATGATCAATTGAAATTATCCTGCAGATACAATTTTGAAGAAGTATTCCTCAACTGTTGCCACAATTTTTACTGGTCTAGCTTCTGCTGCTTTTCTTGGACATACCTTGACTATCAACTTTCTCCTGGGCATATCAGTGGTGTTTATTTCAATGCATCAGGTATCCTTACCCATTTCTTAACTTAATTTGATTTAGCCAACCTTCTTCATCCTACATTTGTGTGACTTCTATTTGTTCTCAGTTCTTCTCACCTATAGCTAAAGTCAAAGACGACAAACCAGGTGAATTATTGGAGTTGCAAGATACACAGAATCATCGGTAAGTTTCTATCCTTTCAAATGGTCGGAGTATGAATTTTGATCAGTTTGTCTGACTTGTTTTATACTGAATCCTTAATAACTTTGATGTACACACATGAATAATTACTTATGCTGTTATGATCATAAACTGATTTCCAAGTTTTTTTTTTTGACTCATATGATGCTTATTACATCACAGGTCATCTGATTCTTCTAATTACTTATGCTGTTATGATGATAAACTGATTTCCAAGTTTTTTTTTGACTCATATGATGCTTATTACATCACAGGTCATCTGATTCTTCTTTTGTAAATATGACTGCTGGTGCTGCTGATGACGTAAGCTACTTTTCTTGCTTCAAGAATAATAGAAACATCATTTACATTGTGGACACTCACATTTTAAGTTGCTCATGTCATTTCAGGCTAGCCATCAGCTTGGAACTGATGAGAGGCAACCACTGTTGCCAATTTGAATTGTATATTTTTTAGGTATGAATAGCTTACCTTAACCAGAATTTCTGTAAGAATGTTTGCTCATGTTACATGCCTGGCTTTCTCTAGTAAGTATAAGAACAAGAATATATTTAACATTTCTTTCCTGTCCATATGCATATGCTCATGATATTTGAATTACGAACCAAGTCTAAATAAATAAGCATACGTATCTGCACCTACAGACTTGTGTGTATGTGTCTATAATAGCCGTATTGCTTGAGGAAAATATGTGACAAACATGTGTATCATAAAAGAAATAGTGGTATCAAACAGGAGTTGCATGATCGAAACAGAAATTCTCATTGTTTCAGAGAATAGGTTTCTGGATTAAAACGATATGTGTGGTTATACATATAGGTCACACTTAATTTGATGTGGGCCCCATAATTATATTTGCGCTTAGAGAGAAGGAAATCGTAGAAGTAGCTTGAGCTTCCGTAGGTTGTATCTGTAACTCACCAATCCAGATTAAGTTTGTGGAGAAGCCGAGTTGCTAATAATTCTAACTAGCTCACTGCCTTCGAACTCCATATGTTTCTGCAGGTAGGATAGAAGACACTTTTTTTGCACGGTGCTTCCAACAGTCGGGGGACAGCAGATTTTGTGTAGTGCTGCGAATGAAATAAACTACTGTACACTGTGAAGGCAAAGACAGAAGTTACGAATGTGTTGCCCCTTTCCATTTCATTCTTTTGGAGGGGGTGTGTGGCCAGACGGCGCATCATAACTTGGATAGTAAGCATATATTATTTCCACAGGAAGTCCCCAATACCATACACATAGAAATCCATTTTTTCCTGGAGCCTGTTATGAACAGCAAAACAGTATTAGTGAGGTATTCTTTTGTACGGAATTTTTGAGCTACCGATCATTATAACAATTCATTAACTTGATTCTTCTGATGTTTATGGTGACCGGTTGAATCCTTATTTTGCGTTGTAAGAGGTTGAAGTCGATCTTTGTAAAATAGCAGTGTTTGACAGGGTTCTGATGTTTGAACCTATGAACAGTTGTTGATCAATAGGACAGGAAAAAGAATCTGCACTTGGCATTGCCCCTCCTACCCTCTCATGCTTATTTACAGGACACACTGTACACAGAGGTACGTCAGGCGAGTTATGTAAGCCAACCTCGTGGGATCAGACAGGTATAGGTTCGTTCTATCGGACTTATCGTCATCTTTGGTGTTGTCGGGTTTTGTGGATATGCCCGTGGCAACTCATATTGATGCGATGGTATTCATTGTGCACTCTGGTGGTGGGATCATAGCAATGAGCTGGTCAACATTTTCCTGAAGACGAGCAATGAGCTGGTCAACATTTTCCTGAAGACTCGAGCAGCCCTTTTCATTTATTTTTTGGCACTCGCGTTTGTGCAGTGCATTTCTCCTTTGGGTGTTACTTGTAATACTCATCCTTTCTAATCAATGCATTTGATAGTTCTGCCAACATTAAAAAGGAAACTCATGCTGTTGTTGAGAAAAGACAAACATTACGAGACTGAATGCATGACACTAACAAGCACGAATATGAAACACTTTGTAAACTAGTTATGTTTCACATTTTTGTTGCAATTGAACTGCAACAAAATGTCTAGATGGTAAAAGGGAGAAGCAGAGAGGAGTTTCGGAGAAAACCACATACATTCATCCGATTTGACTATTTACTTGAAGACAAGAGTGTGTTATATGTGCGGCGTGCATAGATGCTGGTATGCCATGATGCCAGACTACACAGGTTTGTATGAGTTTGTTAACTTGTGTGCCTTATGTTGTTGCTTTGAGTAAAACAAGACTTTACTTCGGTTAGAAGTTTGCAGCCATCGTAGTAGCCATATCTGAAATATAGATTAGAGTATGCAGCATTGATATCCAATCCAGTTGGATTCGATAAACCACAGCAGTAAGGACACACACCGAGGTAGCCAATTTGGCTGAGCCGAATTCAAACTAAACCAAACGAAGAGCTTGATAAAATGATACCAGAAAGAAAACCATGCATTCAACTAGAGTACTACTTAAAAAGATGTTTGAATTCCATACACCCACTCAAAAGGTAGCAGTGACTTGTCCGGACTGAATGTTAGGGCGGCAGAGCAGCAAGTTAATGCACAAGCTCCAGTATTGCTAGTCCTTGCTTGTGCCCTATAAACGTTCATATTGCCATACTGCTTCACTCTTAACAGTCACTCTACCATGGCGTCAGCCTTTTCCTTCGTCGGCGGCTTCACGTTTTTGGCTTTCTTTCTACCTGTGGAATAAATGAAGCTCGAGATAAACTTTCAACCGGACAAACGCAGAACAGAAGTAAACTTCTCAGTCAATTCAAAGATAGAGAATGGGAACAAAATGTCAGTGCTTGACGTATCAAGCTACTTGAACATCAGAATAACTAACCTTTGCCTTTCAATCTTTTGATCTGTATTCTTGAGTTTTTCTTCACATTAAACTTCATCTGAGACTTGTCCTTTGCAGTTTCTGAAGATGCTGTATGTTAAAGTACAAAGGTAAGCAATAGCTCTGCAATGATGAACGCACACGCACAAACACATACACACATCACTTCAACTTTCCGAAGTATAAAAAGAAGTGGCAGCACAAAGAGGAACGAAGTGACAAAACAAATATATGCATGAATGACATCAAACAACACACTGAAACATAGAACCATAAATAAATAAATGGAAGACAACATGGTTCCCTCAATAAGCAGCAGAGAGATTTAGGTCCATCTGCACTCATGCTTGGTCATGAATGTGTCCCGGTGCAAAACAAATACGTTACAAAATGAAGGACATAATACAAAATAATAAGGGGCACAAGTGGCACATATAAATGGTCCTGTCCTAGCTAGCTAGCAGCTAATTATAGTTTGGTAAAGAAATAGTTACTTTCTCAAAACGAACTTTGTTTTTTGCTTTTACCATCATTTATCATAATATACCAGAAACACAACTACACATGTAAATGAAATACTACTACAGGAATAGCAATACTGGATGCTTTATTACTATTTTTTTCATCTCATGATAATCCCCGGCAATGCCATGGCCTTAGTTTGGTACGGCAATTTTCTAAGACTGTTTTTGTTTAAACTACCTCAATGGGTACCAAGCATAGATGCCACCTCTCAAATGGTTACCATGGCTTGGTAACCATAGCATTCAACAGTATATAGAGTTATGACACTGATCCTTGTTTCTTCTTGGAGTAGGTACAGTTATCACCAGGCAAACTAGCTAGCTGGACTAAACTAGTCGGAACTTAAGTGAGAAGGTTATGCAGCCCTGCCATCACAAAAATCTATCAAGAGCAAAATACCAGTCTTTCTTCACAAATGAAGAATACAATCTTTAGCAGAGAAAAGGAACCTAGGAGCTAGAATGAAGTACACGATGCTATTGAAGCTGTAAAGAAGAGAGGTAAATGACACTACATAATTACATATGGACTTTATCACTACCATCTGGGCGCCAGAGTAAATTCAATTTAGTATAAATATAGATGGGTACCATCAGTCATCACTAGTTTTTTTGTGGCACTCCACCACTAATTCAGACATCTTCATACTGAAGCATACCTTGCTTTGCTTATAGCTCAGAGAATCAGAACAGATATACGCATATACCAAGCATAATTCAAGAAGTTGGATAAGTCAACATCGCTTGGAAACATATTTCATTGATAAAATAGAATGCAACCAAGAAACAAACGTTTCAACACCAAGCAAACCTAGGAAACAAAGTCAGAATGTGTCACCCTAAGCCTTAGCATCCTATCTGCAACACCAAATTTAAGTGGTAACTAACAGTTCAACCTACGTGTACCATTAATTTACGCCACTGGTAGACTGACAACAAATAGAATCATTTTACAGTAAGGTAACACTCCGAAGTTATGCTCCAACCACCATCATATCAGTCTAATCAGTAATCAGAGCTTTAAAATATCAAGATGAACATTACAGACAACATCAAAGCAAGTATCAGCAACATCACCAATATTACGATTACCAGGAATGGTCCAACTGAACCTATCAGAAAGGCACAACACATGGCTCACCAAAAAATTCCATATAACTTAAATAATGGACGACCATGTAGCAACGCAACGCAAAAGCACTACGACCAAGGCAATGCAACACATCTAGAGCAAATGGGCAATCCTCCAGAATCACTAGTAAACCAAATTCTCGTGCAAATTATGCGGGTACCTATCAACAGACAAATAAACAAACTGGCTAATCTCCTCCATTTGGCTCGAAATAATCAAGCAAACCGAGAGCTGTACCTTCAGCAGACACCATATCGACGTCGCCCATGTTGTTCTCCAGCGCCTTAACCATCGCAGCCTCCTTCTGATCCTGCACCAAACAAGCCTCAGAGAGCCACCAGGGAAATCAGTGGGAGGGGAGGCGGAAGGAGATAGAACCTACTCGGTTGAGGCGGCGGAGGAGCTTGCGCTTGCGCTTGCCAGATATGGCGATGGGCGCGTTGTGATGCTTGAGCTTGCCGGAGTTGGGATCCCCATGGGCGCGGCGCTTGCGGTCATGGCTGGCCTCGCGCTTGCTCTTCTGCACCACGTTGTACTTGGCCATGGCGGCGGGTGGGTCTCGGCCGCCGCGGAAGAGGAGGAGAGGAAGCCGACCGAACCCTTCCGCCCCGGCCTTTAACCCTTCTCTACTGCCTGGAGATTCGCGCATGCACACGTGTCCGCTCGGCCGCTTCAAGATTCGTGCCACTAGGACATGCCTGCCCAGATCTACTTGTGACATTTTTTTTCGCTCTCTTCTTATTTTGCGAGGGTGCTAGTACTTGTCACCTTTGAACTTTCTATACGCTACACGGAGCAAAAGTTGGAGTGATCCGTCCGTTCCGTTGTTGTTTGATTCGGATTTTTACTCTGGCTTCGGATTGGAGAGCCATCGAAGTAGCTCACGGCCTGACTGAAACCTCTTTCACCCCCGTAAACAAAAACTACCAAGAGATCGCAAAAAAAATAAGAAATCCTGCAAAGACATAACAAGAGATCGCAAAACAGTGTCGGTACTCTTCGTTTCGTAGTGTCATGGATGGAATAATACATGGTACATATCACAAAATTAAATAAAAGCGAATTTGCAGTGAAGTTTATTCTGTTCATTGGCAAGTTCTGAAGGCTCCATCAATTGGCGAGGCGGTAACAGTCGAACAAGCTCATGATCGCTTCGTAGCACGATCGCAAAGAGTTTTCCTCCAATGGACTACCGTCCACATGATCGATGGGACTGCAAGCATAAGAGAGAATCAAACAGTTATTACTGCTGAGAAAATAAAATTGCACTTGTCACAGATGTTGTAGGTTGTTATGAATAGCAATAGCACTAGGTACTTCCTCCGTGTCATGATGTCGTAGTACATGATACTTCTTTTAAAATCAAAATCATTGTAAAGTTTGATCAAATTAGTCTATAAAAATAACAATAGCAATAATATCAAAT
Source organism: Hordeum pubiflorum (assembly GCA_000582825.1). Classification (NCBI taxonomy): domain Eukaryota; kingdom Viridiplantae; phylum Streptophyta; class Magnoliopsida; order Poales; family Poaceae; genus Hordeum; species Hordeum pubiflorum. The sequence continues at coordinate 9,771 of CBMN010757896.1, forward strand.
AAATACAGCATAAACTTATATCTTACGATGCATTGAATGATATTTATTTAATATTATAGGCGCATATATTGTTCGTACTCCCTTCGTGTTTATTTACTCCGCATATTAGGTTTGTATAAAGTCGAACTTAAATACTTTCAACATGTTTGTAAAAAAGTATATTAACATATACATCATCAAATCAATACCATTGGATTCATCATTGCATATATNTTCACATCATATAAATTTGTTACTGTAAATGTTCATATAATTTTCTACAAATTTGGTCAAATTTTATAAAGTTTGACTTCAGTCAAAGTTAATATGCGGAGTAAATAAAAACGAAAGAAGTATAAGGTTAGTCGAAATTTCGGAGCTTGACTTTTTCTAAAAGGCAATAAGAACTACGTCCATGCAAGTCACTCTGCGCGTTCGGTTTATTCGGTTTACATGGTTTGTTTTATATGGTTTTTCGGTTTGTACATTATTAATACTTCCGTAAATACATTATGGAATTTAGATACGCTTCGGTTTCGGTATATACCAAATTATTTTGGTATGGTTTCGATATATATTGTAAAAATTAAAGTTGACGCGAATTTAAAAATGACATAGTATAATAATTTATAAATTTATGACTCAAAACACATTTTTTTTATACAGACCTAACATGCGGAGTAAATAAACACGGATTATCAGGACATGAGTCCATTTAGTACCACGCTCTGTTCTGAGCAAGCATCTAGGTACGCCGCACTGTAATCATGAGGACATGAGTCCATTTAGTCACCTGCAAAGAAGCCGAGCGTGCCGAGGCTTGCCGCGGTGATGGTACGGTACACCAGGTATTCCACGACGAAATGCCCATAGGCGTAGACGAATGACAAGAAAGTTGCGGCGCAGAGCGGCTTGTTCTCGAGGTTGAAGGCGCACAGGAAGCAGAGAGTGCACGACAGAAGCGTCCATACCCCGACGGTACGCGCATGCACATCAGTCACTGCACGTACGCACGCACGCACGCACGCAACACGCAAGTTATATCGATTAGCCAAAAGGATGTGCGTATATACGGGAAGATGAGATCGAACAAGGAGAAGATAGCTGGGCGCACCGTGCGTGTTGGAGTAGGTGCCGGAGCGGACCGCCCAGGCGTCGAAGAAGCCGGACCAGGCGAAGGCGAGGCGGACGGCGCCGACCACCACGAGCCACCACCCGAGCGCCGGTAGCGCGGCCAACTTCCTCCCGGCGGCATCCATGCTTTTGCGTACGGTACGGCGCACCACAGGTGCGAGTAAATCTGAGAATGGTTATTAAATAACTGGGTAAAATGGTTTGGTTTTTCTTATGGTTTTGATCGGTTCAGTTATTTTTGGGCTGAG
>CBMN010757901.1:0-10135 GCA_000582825.1 Hordeum pubiflorum
TAAAAAAAAAAAAAAAAAACTCGCATTCAAGAGCCTTCCGGCGCCTCTGAATAAGCTGAATACCCAAAGATAGAACTCCTGCGTGTCTCTTGTAGTCTTGTTTGGTGGATGCTTTGGAAGGAGAGAAATGACAAAACCTTCAACAATCGAGCTGGCGATTACCGTCAAGCGATTTACGGAACAAGCTGAGGACTGCAGGAGTGCAGACAGAGATCTCATGAAGAACTTAAGCCAGCGAGCGCGAGAACCTGATTAATTTTCTCTTGATTGTTGGTTGCCTCCGCTGTTGGCTATTGCACTTTCTTTAACATGTGTTCACAGCTTCTCCCTCTGTCTTTGTTCTGTGTAAACTCTATTATCTAATCAACGAAAGCAGCACTGCCTGCCTTTCGTCAAATAAATAAAAATGATGGCGGAAAGTCCAAAATTTTGCTCACCTTCCTCCGCCGGGCAGCGCGGCGGCGATCAAGCTCCTTCTTCATCCTGTAGACGAACTTGCGCATCTTCTCGCCCCCGTCGGGTAGGGCGAACGTCTGCTTGCGGCTCAAGCGCTTGATCCTCTCCTCCAGTTCTTCATCGGTGTATATCCTGAACTCCTCCGGGTCCCCCTCATCGCCGCCATCAGCGTCGGTGTGCGTCGCCGTAGGGGGCTGCGGCATCACGTGCGAAGAGGAGGGAGAGGCAATGAGCCCCAGCTCCGCCGGCGGAGGGTCGGGGGTGCGCGTCCGTAGCCTGGTCATCGGACCTTTCGGCATGATTGGCGCCGGCGCCTGGCGGCTGACAGGGGAGGGCTTCTGCCAATCGAATGGACGTTTTGGGGAAGGGACAGGAGGGAAACGAGATGGGAAAATAGGGTTTCGAGAAGTTAGATTTTTTTTAGAGGGGTACGAGAAGTTAGATGAGATTCTGATTAGCCCCTTTTTCTTTGCACATGGGCTCTGTGAGTCTATCGGCCAGATGTGGTTTCCGGCAAAAGAACCAAAGTAGGCGGAGGGCCAAATTGCTGTAAATTTTCATTCTAATATTCACACCGAAGTTCGGTTTTCCAAGCAGAAACAACGCACCGATTGAGGCGTGCAAATGGCACAAACTCGGCTAATACAAATCCACACTGGCGTATCTTTTCTTTTCTTTCTTTTGTGAATTATGTTTTCTTTTCTTTGGAGATCCTTTCATAACACGTTGCCATGCCGAGCCATTCTAACAAATCAAACATTAAAGTAGGGGTCCAAGGGACTTTACAATGCAAGGCGCTAAAATAAGCTCTTAGGAAAATAAAATTAATCTCTTAAAATAGGAAAACGATTAAAGCGCCCGTTCCGACGCTAGCCGCTAATTATGAGCGCTAAAGGAACTTGGGACTGCACTCACCTTCCTTTTTTGGTTGATTCCATAACTAAAAAGGCCTAAGAGCCCGATTCCCTTTTTGCGTCAATGCCAGGCACGACGGCAGGATTTGGTCCCTCAACTACCCATAGATCAGAATATCTTTCCTGGCACACCTTGCTAGCGCCCTTCATTGGAGATGTCCTAATGCCAATGGTTCGTATTTAGCAAATCGACACGTTAAAGTAAGGGCCTAATGCCAATGGAGGGAATATTCACAAACCGAGATAGGATAATGATCAAGCTTTGATGGCAGTGGGGGCATGATATATATCTGGGGAGAGGAGAGACAACATGTGAATGGAGAGAAGCTTCAAACGATATGAACTAAACCACATAGTAGAAGGACCCCCTCCCCCGCATTGCCCCGCTAGGGAGATTCCCCAACTTCGCCGCATAGCCCCTCCCCTGCACCTCTCCTTCCTCGGTGCCACCTGAGGCTAGTGTCGGGCAAGTCCGAGATGCCTTCAAGGAAGCTAACGGCAAGGTCAGTGTTGTTCCATCCAACTGTCAAGGGAGCCTGGATCTGGGGCGGTGGCCCCGAGCCGTGAGGCACCACCTGCTCTGAGGTGAACGGTGGTGCAGACCTGGCGCCAACGATTTGGTCGTACGGTCGGCGGGCCCTCGGTGGACATGGGGCATGGCTGCCTTGGCGAAAGGGCATTTCTCTTCCTAAGTTATTCTGGTGTAGATGATAATGCAATTTGCGGTCTAATCGTGTGCTTCAGCTATACTTGTATAATATTCGAGAAAGGAACAAGACGGTTAGTTTCCCTTCTGAAAGAAAAGGAGCTAAGATGGTGTTTCGGCGATTTATTTTCTTTTGAGTCATAGGAAAACCGTACTAGTAAGAGGGAGTCCATGTCGGAAGGTATGGATAGAATCAAACACGTACACGAAATATATTTGCACCCACATAGCCTTCCTAACAATTCGAGAGTTCTCTGATCTTTTCTGTTGCTTCGGATTTTTCTCCACCCGATAATCACGAGGTAGAAAGAGGTAGTACCGCTCCCTTCATAGGATCACTACCGCCATTGTCTGTCCCAGGCCGGTAGTACCACAATGATGGCCGTTAGTGCCGCTCACCTGGTGGAGCGGCACTACCGGACATAGTCTGGGACCTACTACCGACGCCCCTTGTGGTAGTACTGATTGGGTGCTGGCAGTGTAGCCCGCATGAAGTGTGGTAGTACCGCTTAGTGTTTTTATGTGAGTAACGGTTGGATTGGAGGAGGGACTATATAAAGGGGGTCTTCTTCCTCCTTTTAACCTACTAGATGACCCGTTGCGCTGATTGGAGCAGAGACCAACTTCAACCCAGAAACTAAGCGAGCTATTTGAAACATAAAATGGAAGTTACGTGAACTATTTAAAGGACTTTTCTTGCGAACAATCTGCAAGCGATACTGTTCGTAACACGTCTTTATCTGCCATGTATATTTAGCAACAACATACATCGATGAGTCTTTATTTTCCTGTCTCAATTCCTTTTCAAATTGTCTTCCTTATTTTATCTATCACGTTGAGGCTGACGTGGTCTGCTTTCCTTATTATCATGTCTCAATTCCTTCTCAAATCCTTTCATTCCTTATTTCTTTTGTTTGCACGTTGTAACATCGATTGAAATCCTCTCTAGACAACAGAAACTTAGTTTTCACCCTTCACTTACTGCTTTTTCAGATGGCTCCTTGATACTCAGGTAACTCAAATGCCTATATATAAATTAGGAGGATTGTCCGTAAGGAGACGACGTGGGACTATTAAACAAATATTCACTTCTAAAAAAACACTCAACTAGTTCAGTTGGTAATATAATAGTTACACGACAGGGAGGTCGTGAGTTCAATTCTCTACACTAGAAAATATTTTTACACTGGCCTTTTAACCCCTTATGTGGGCCGCCTTCGCTAGGCTAGGGTGCAAGACGCGCCTTCGAATCCTTCTCAGGTCCATATTTCTTTTTATCATATACTCATGCTTCCTCTTTTTTCTCTTAATACTAATAAATGGGTTACCTTTCTTTCTTTTAACAAAACCTCCACTGGATCAGTTGGTTTACGCATTGGCTGCCTCCAATCCAGGAGGTCCCCTAGTTCAAATCCTGCTCAAATTTATATTTTTTATCAATCAGTATTGGCACAACGCTACTTTGCAGGCCGCGACGGAGGCGCATCATGGTGTAGAAAACTGGGCCATTTGTTGTAGTATTTCTATGTGCGCAAAAAATAGTATCACGTCGGATAGTAAAATGTTACAAAATAAAAATAATAATATAGGTGAACGGATAAAAAACAAAGAAACACACCTTACCTTATTAGCAGGTATAGATATAGATAGATATAGATGTTGATGAATTTTAAAATATTCGTCAATTTAGTAAATATTCATAATTTCAAAAATGTTCCTGAGTTCAGAAAGGAAAAGAAGTAAAACAAACATAAATCTTAAAGAGAGTAAAAATGAAAGAGAAAAGAGGAAAACCCACCGAAAAACTGTAGAGAAAAGCAGCAATAGGCGAGGAGAAAACAACGTTACCAGTGAAAAAACGTTGATCAAAAGTCCAGAGCAACCTGCGTGAAAACATAGCCGCCCAATGTGTTGACCCATATCCTTGGACAGTGCAACAATATGTTGCAATAAGCGAATAATAGCATTCCCCCTTCTATACGAGCTGACTCAAGCCAAGACGGAGGCCCAAGATGGCGTACGAAACTGGCCCATTTATCGTAGTATCCCTATGTTTGCAAAAAATAGCATCACCGCGGATAGTAAAAGAAATAAAATAAAAAGTAATAGTACAGGTGAACAGATGAAAAAACGAAGAAATACACCTTACCTTATTAATAGGTATATATATATATGTTCACGAATTTAAAAGTATTTGTGAATTTAGTAATATTCTTAATTTCAAAAATGTTCATGAGTTGAAAAGGGGAAAAGAAAACAAACAAAATGACATGAAGACAATAAAAATGAAAGAGAAAAAGGAAATACCACCGATAAACATGTAGAGAAAAGCAGCAAAATTAGCCACTAGTGAAAGAAAATAACGTCGCTAGTGAAAATAACGTCGCTAGTGAAAGAACATCGATCAGAAGTTCAGAGCAACATGAGTGAAAAAATTAGCCGCCTAATGTGTTGACCCATGTCCTTGGACAGTGCCACAACATGTTGCCATAAGCGAATAATAGCATTTCCCCTCATATACGAGCCAATCAATAAAATCGCCATTAAGACGATTTGTGTTCTATGCTGAGCTCTCATAACTTCGAGGTATCCTATATGAAGCTCATTGTGTTACATAGTTGAAAACACACACAAGTAGATTCCTCGGTCGGCGGCACAGTTCGATCCGAAGAGCTTCCAAATTTCCTTTTTGGGTTTTCAACTGGTTCCCCCAAAAATAGACTACTAGATTCATTTCCTTTTCTAAAATAACTCGATTCATTTATCGATTTATAATTTTGTAAGTGCAAGATTCAAAAATATCCATGAACTTGAACATGCTCACGTATTTTTTTTAAATGTTGATGATTTTTTAAAATCATAACTTAATAAAAAAAATTCCAGAATTTTGGATAAATAAAAAATATTAAATATCTTTAAAAAATGATCACAATTTTTAACATATTTATAATTTTAAAAATCAATATATTTAAGAGTCCATGAACTTTTATAATAAAGAAATAAAAAGAGAGATAAGAAAGGGAAAAGGAGAAAAGGAAAAGACAAAACATAACAAACAAAAGAAATAAACAACAATGAAAGCTAAATAAATTAAATCAGAATAAAAACAAAGCCTCAAAGAATCCAAAAAATACGAATGACAAAACAGAAAAGGAAACCCATCTAGCAAAACTGTGATGGGCTTGGCCCATGGAGCAGGCTCTCTAATGGTGCGTCAAATAATATTGGGAAATTGCCGAAAAAATATAATATTTCTTTTTTTAACATAGTACAGACGCAAGCGCTCATATATACGCGCATATACTCATCAATATGAACGCGCACACACACCCTACCCCTATGAGAACCTTCGAAAGACTGAGCTGGCATATCATCTTGAGATTTACGAAGTCACCGTAGACACCCCGTCGTCAACTAAAACGTCTCCTGCCACTGAATGCGCATCGTCGAAAATCTTGAAATAAATTCAGGAATAATGAGAGAAACATGACTTGAATCCTGACGGGATGGGGATACCACTATCCCTCTAACCCTCCAACCAAAAATTGGTTCGTAAAAAATATATTCTAAAATCACTAGCTAGGAAGTACCCTTTACAAAGGTCACACTCACCTTTCACTCGTGGTGACAAAGAAAATAGATAAACAATAAATGGAAGAAAAAAGGAACAGAAAAAAGTCAAAAAAATTGGAAGCCAAAAAAAATAGAAACGTGCATGTGTTTTTCACTTTTTGTAAAAGCACACATGTTAATTTGCATGGAGGAAAGCTATGCTTCACGTGAAAGCGCAATTATGTTTTTCAATTTTTGAGAAGCACGTTGGTGAAAAGCACGGTTATGTCTTTTCACACAAGGAAAACAACAAAACACAAAAACCTAGAAAAAAACCAAGAAAAATCCAAAAACACATAAAAAGAAGCCAAAAACATATGCGAGAAAAAAAAGATTCCACGGATGCACCCAACGCGCGACATGTAGCAGCGGCCCCGCGCGCATCCGCTTGGATCCACTATGACAAGCCTTAATACTTGCCATAAACTTTCACGAAATCAACAGACAGACGGCAGCACTGCTTTCCGCCCAGGCGCAGCTAGCAGCCCGCGCGCCCGGCGCCTCGTCGTCGGCTCTAGCGAGCTGGAGGTTAGGCTGGCCGCTGGCGCGCCGTTGACTTGTACCGGCTGCAGTCAAGGTCGTTCGACGTCGATCCTATTCCTATGTACGCAAACACAGAGTATAAAACATGATGGTGACTGGATCTAAACGGAGGCAGCCATTTCAAACACATGGCCCATCGATGGGCAGGGCAGGTCAGCGTGGCGTGCGTGCATCGTGCATGCAACGTGGAGGCCAGACAAGGACGAGTTGGCTCTTGGCATTTTCCTGCATGCAAGTGGCTGCGGCTTGGCTTGGCAGCTCACCTTTGCACTTGCACGTAGTAAAAAATTACTTATCCCCGATCCCTCCTATATGTATATATACTACTAATCAATGCAGTTTAGGCGGATTTTACGGCCCGGAATGTCCTGCAGTTTGGTGCGATGCGATGGCCTAATAACCCTAGCTTAGCTAGCAGCACTTCACTCCCTCGCCTGCGCCCTGTCGGTCTGCTCCGGAGCTGGATACATGGATATAAATATAATACATATGCTGAGCTGCTGCTGACTTTTGGGCTGGGTGACACATACGTACGGGTACGGTACGATGACTTGTTTATAGGATAGCATGCTGGATCGGCCTTGTGTCAGGACGCGCAAATGGCAAATGGGCTGGTGGATTGGGACGTGATGCTAATGGTGTTAGTTGATCCTGGAGTCAAGAGGCCGTGGTGATCTGTACGTCGGTGCTCCTGGGATAAAGCATTGGCACGCTAGCTAGGGCTCACCTTGTCCACTGTACCATGATCGATGCGTGCCACGGTTCCCTGCAGGGCCAGGGCCGGGCCAAAGCAAGCAGCCAAGCCGGCAATCACAGGCTCATGCATGGCCGCCAACCTTTTGCGAGCCACGGGACGGGAGGAGCGCTCGGTCATGGCCGAAGCCAAGACAAAAATATGTTAACCCGGGTACGCGTGGGCAGAACGTGGAGCGGGTCCACGGGCGCGCGGTTGACCTCATTTTTATCCGCATGCGCTGCCGGATTCGGCTCCAACACCCGGAGGTGGTTGGCGCTGGCTAGCTTGCGACGAGAGAGTGGTGTCGGGTTCGTCTCGTCTCGGACGCGGTTTCTTGGTGCGCTGCTCCTACCACCCGGAGGTAGTCGTACTATACCACCGCCCGCTTCCATCCAACAACAACAACAACAAGATTTGTTGTTGCTCCTGTCACAATCGCGGCGTGATTGTGCGGATTGCGTATGAACATATTACATTGGCTACGTTGGTAGCCAGATTTTGTGCAGATTACGTCCGTCGAATACTATAGATCGACACCTCACTCGCTCGCTCACGCTCTGCTTTTTCGCGCGCGGGGGTGGTCACTGGTCAGGATATTGGCTCTCGATCGGGAAAGGCTGTGCTGTAGCCGTCGACCGGGTCGTCGTCGCCTCCACCAACCGGGCGGTCGGTGCGTTCCCTTTTGTCTACCGCGAATGGGCCCTGCCTACGCTACCCCGCACCCCTGCCTGCTACCCCACCCTCAAGCTAAGCTAGCTAGGGAGACCGGACCATGAAACAGACCAAGCCCATCACCCCCCTTCTGTTTTCTCCTTTGTTTTTATCCCTTTTTCAGATCATTCTCGCTTGTTCTACTCGCCCGATGTTTGTTAATTCTGCCCGATAGTGGGTGCTATACTGCTATAGCACATTCTTTTCTTTTTCTGCTCGGCCGAGTGCTTTGTACCTGCCTGCGGCTTTGCATGCAATGCATGCATGTATCCATCCATGATTGTTTTGCATATGCGGCTGGGTTTACTTAACAAAACGGGGGATATTGGCAGGGCACTGCATCCAGTCGGCTCTATTTTATGCAGAGAAGAACCGTGTAAAGCTTGTTGACAGGGGCAGAGAATTGAGCTGACAAAGGCTCGGGATACGTGGATGGACATGAGAAATACTACTATTCTCCTACATACTGTACTACTCCTAGATAGTACTTGGAAACAGTGGTGTTCTCTTGATCACTTGATGGCTCTTTCGGCCAGAATGTATGCAAGTATACTTGCAAAAGCCCATCACTTATCCTTTTCCGCGACGTGTTTCTTTTCAGCGATGGTACAAATCGTGCCTAGCTCCCCGGCAGACAGTCTTGGTCGTGGTAACAATGATACTCCGGTGCGTTAAGACATGAATCAGATGGTTATTGAACATCACGCTACTGTGCCTCTACCGCGCAAAGATAGAATCAGAGAAGTTATTCGTTTAATATTAGGAGTAGTAGATGTGTTTCTCGTGCGAGGGAATTTTCAGACCTTGCACGCAGCCTTGTTATTAAATTTATATTAGTACTGCGCGCTGCGAAACCAAAGTTCAGATCGTAGAGTGGTGCACACTGCGCCAGGAGACGAATACGGCATGGCGCATGTGATGGTGGTGCACGGGTGGGAAAAGGCTGCGAGCAACGACGTACGTGGACGACTTTTGTCGCCAGAAAATTCGGCAGGATTTTTACTTCAACCTGAGCGTCTATCTCAGCCCAAAATGCGTGCTGCATGGGCAATATATATAGCGATACGCGTAGATGGATCACACCATACGCTCTCAAGAGGGCAAGTACACATGTACTGTGATCCAAAAGGATGACAGCAAGGCCGTACCTTATGATAAAGTTTATGTTTCCATGGAAGAAAAAATTGCTCCAAGTGCTTATGATTTCCGACGGCCACACTATTTAAGTTCTAGCACAAAGCCGTGTCGTCTTGGACGTTGCTGCGATCTCCAACACTCGGTGCAGATCTTCTCCTACTGGTCGAGGATATCTGACTACAAGGAAAAACTTGGTGGCACTCGAAGACCCGAGTATGGATGTGCCATGAAAATCCGAGTAACGATGCTGGCACGTGGTCCGACTCTTGGGAAAGATGTCATTAAATCACGAGGGAATGCCGGCACACAGGCTAACTCCAAATCCAAGTTTATGAATTTTACACCTTGGAACCTAGGAGAAGGGCCAAGTGGATCCACGAAGGAGCGTGGAACTCATCCAGTTGTAGTCACAGAAGATGGCTCCAGATAAAGTTTTTGGGTGTCTATCCGAGTGGATGCCGACATGCTTATAACTCTTCGGCGGACCGAGTGAGCATGCTTCGGCGGACCGAGTGAGCATGCTTAGAAAATGTTTCCATTGGGATAAACGGGTCAAACAAAGTTAATTTGTGCGGCTGAAAGCCCTCGCGCATGCCTCTGCTAAATTACGCGGGTGCAGTGATGGGGGTTGTGGCTCCTCGATTTCTGCCCTTGACGCCGCCACATGTCTCACTTTCTCTGTTTCGTGACATTTGTGGGTGTCGTTGGATGCCAGATCGACGACCGCGTGGATCGCCCCAACGGATTCACCTAGGGTTATAAATTGTAAAGGCGTGAGGTAAATTTCAGATCCCCTTTTTTCCCCTTTTTTCCCTTTGCCCAAACTTCACCCCCCCCCACCCCCCCCCTCTCTCTCTCTCTCTCTCTAGCTCTTCGCTCGACTCTGACATCGTCCGCCGAAATGGGGAAGGACAAGGCTGCAGCGTTGGAAAAGAAGTAGCGGGCGCGGAAGGGTGATACGTCTCCGTCGTATCTATAATTTTTGATTGTTTCATTCCATTATTTTATAATTTTCATATAATTTTGGCAACAATTTATATGATTTTCTTGGACTAACATATTGATCCATGCCCAGTGCCAGTTCCTGTTTGTTGTCTTTTTTGTTTCGTCCAAAATCCATATCAAATAAAGTCCAAACGCGATAACATTTTAAGGAGATTTATTTTGGAATATACGTGATTTTTTGGAAAAAGAATCAACGCGAGACGAAGTCTCAGGGAGCCACGAGCTCACAGGGAGCATCGGACAGGCTCGTGGCTCCTCCGTAAGTCGGTTGGGACTCTCCTTCGGTCGCAAGAAAGCTAATATCCGGATAAAAAT